>PITA01032276.1:0-14138 GCA_004023965.1 Spilogale gracilis
GTGAACAAGGTCCTAGGGAAATCTGTGTGTCTAGGGCCCCTTAAGTCCGCTGCTTTGCTTTAAGAGGCATGGTTGGCAGAAACCTTTGCCCACTGCCCTTTCACACATAGCGGCAGTGCCGCTGGAAGCGGGGGTCAGTGTTCTTGAATAGACCATTTCCTCTGTACATGTAGGGCTTCCTGTTTCTGAGGCAACCCACTGTGAAACAGGAGTAGTAGTTCTGAGACCCCGAAGGCCTCCAGAGGTCAAGCACGTTGCTCTAAAAAGAGCCCAGTCACACAGTCGGTGCTTTTCAGAGGGCTGTTCCAGATAACTCTCTCAGAACTCCAGTGGTCCGTGGCACCTTTGCGGGAAGATCCTGTGGACAAAATCCGTTCATCCCAGCGGTCTGCAGCTCCAGGGGTCACAAGGGCTGTGGGCCCCCATGGCAGAGCTTTCCAACACAGCTTTCTGTTTGGGCTCCTTTCAAAGCATTTGTAGGTCAGCTGACCGGAAAGGGCCATGTGGAGTGCCCATGTGATGGACATCCTGTCCGTAGACCCCGGGAGAGCTCCGTGACGTCTTGTTTCCCTTCCCAATGGTGGCTGCAGGTGGAGGAGAGAGGCAAATGTGTGGTGATCTTCAGCTCAGTGCCAGGGGGGTTGAGAGCCTCGGACCCGCCACACATTCCCAAGAAACACTATTGAGTGACCAAGCCCCTGAAATTTAGGTTGGTTTCTATCTTTGGGTAGACGTGTCAGGGCCCCAGGAGGCTTCTGCTTCTGACCAATAGTGAAACTTTGGGACAGAGCGGGCAGGGGCACGTGCACTGAATCCCACCGTGCCCTCTAGGCCAGCAGTGGTCACTGGGAGCTTGTCTACCCATGGTTCTTCCTGATGGGCCAATCCCCTTGACATTTATCAGACTGGAAAGCACATGCATTTGACACTTAAGTCCTTACACATGCAGATTGCCCCTCAATTTGTCTACTGAGAACTCTGCTTAATTTGGGCTTCTATAGGATCACCTCGGGAGGACACTCGGATGACAGTGTCCAGCAGAGACACAGGGGTCAGAGGCTCTTGGATGCTCTTGGATGCCATGCCTTCAGCCCACCTGGGGATCAGAGGGAATTCTGCTGTACCCCTTTAGCATCTTAAGTGCTTTAAACACTGTCCACACTCTGTTTAAGGGATTCTTGAAATGACCAGTAGAGAACAGCTAAATACTGACCAATCTTTAAGCCTACATGTGCCAGCTGAGGACAGATGTTTTACCCTTGCTCATCTGTAAGGGCTCTTTTAAAAAGCAGGCTCCGTGCCCAGCGTGGAGTCCAGTGCGGGGCTTGCACTCACAACCTTGACCTCAAGACCTGAACTGAGATCAAGAGTTGGACAGTTAACTGACTGAGCCACCCAGGTTCTCCAACTGGAAAGATTTTTTAAGGGAGTCTTGTTGAGATCATCACCTTCTTACATGGGCTGCTGGCAGTAGCTTCTTACTCTAACGTGGCAATGTCCTGGCCTGGCCTGGGCCCTGGCTGGTCGGCCGCTGTTGTCAGCAGCCTGCACCAGGCTTCCCCACGCCGAAGGGCAGGTCCTGTGCTGCAGGGCCTCGGAACCCCAGTGCCTTCCTGGAGCTGGGCTCCGAGCCTTGTCTGGCCTGTGCTCCTTTGCCTCTCTCCTTTAAATTGCTTTTCTGTTTTCCACTCCTCTTTCTGGAACCTCCCTTATTGTGTTCACTTCTCCTCTGTTCTAAATACACCAAGCCATCCACTTCCTTCTTGTACCTTCATTGAGGACTCCTACTTTCCATTAATAGGAAGATGCATTGTTCTAATGTGCATTAAGGAATCAATGCTCTCGGAGACTCAAGCAGGTTTAGCTTCTGGAACTCCCTGGTTCCTGAAAGCAGTGTCCTTACGAACAATTAGGGACAACATGGGACACTAGGCATGCAACATAGGCTGGTGGCAACACAGCCCCAGGAAACCTCCTCAACAAATTTAACCTCTCACTGCTGGCTACAGTCAGATATATACTGAATGCGTGAAATTGACTTTGTTTTACATCACATGAATTCTCACTACCTTATTCATTTATTGTTATTTCCAGAAAGGTTAACATACCGTATTATATTAGTTTCAGGTGTCCAACATAGTAATTCAACTGTTCTATACAGTCTAGCTATTTTATATAAAAACACAACATGTTCCCGTATGGTGATAACCAGGGAGAGGCAGTAGGTAGTAGCCCTTCTTCCCTTGTCTCTTCCCTGTCCCTCATGCCCACCTTAGGAAGGGATAGAAATAGCTTGCAGATCACACAAAGCTCTATTTAAGTTACTCTAATGTAAAAATTGGTTTCATGTTTTCCTTGGGATAAGACTAAGAATTTGGATAAGCATACTTCCACATTTTGTTTTTTAAAGATTTTATTTTTATTTTGAAACACAGCCAGAGAGGGAACACAAGCAGGGGGAGTGAGAGAGGGAGAAGCAGGCTTCCTGTTGAGCAGGGAGCCCGATGTGGGACTCGATCCTGGGTCTCCGGGATCATGACCTGAGCCGAAGGCAGTCGCTTAACGAACTGAAGCACCCAGGCGCCCCACTTCCACATTTTTATAAACTTATTTCTGACTTGCCCATATCATGCACTTTTTCTCTATAGTTGTAGTATCTTTATTTTATGTAGACATCAGGAAGTTTACTTTGAGACATATATATATGTCTTTTATCACTGTAGTAAAATACGCAGAGTAAAACGGTGGCATTATAGCCATTTGGAGGCATAAGTTCAAGGGCATGAAGAGCACTCCCTTGAGGAACTGTCGTCATCACGGTCTCCAGATCTTACGTCCTCTGCTGGAACGGAACCTCTGTTCCCATTAAACACCGACTCCCCCTTACCCCTCTCCCCAGCCCCTGGTAGACATTATGTTACCATTGGACTCTACCAATCAGACCATTCTCGGTACCTCAAATACATGGGCTCAGACAGGATTTGTTTTTTTGTGTGCCTGGCTTATTTCACTCAACATAGGGCCTTCAAGATTTACTCACGTTGCAGCTTGTGTCAGTACGTCCTTCTTTAAGATGAATATTCCTGAAATATGTTTTTAAATATAAATTATATAAATAGTGGCCATTTTTCCTTTGAAATGGAGTTTATTTGTTTACTGTATCCTTTTATCCAGATGAGAATGTGAAACTAGCCACATTCTTTCAAATGATGCCTTCCTTGGGCAACAAAAGAACTCTTGAGAGGGTGCATAAGAAGGGAACAAGATCTCTAAAATCCTCATGAGACCACAGATAGGGATACGGTGTGCTAGTGAGAAGAAATCAGATTCTGCTGACCAGTACTAAAGTTTGACCTTTGTCTTCATAAAATGGAAGTCAACTCCTGCACTGTGCAAATGTTTATTCATGGACCAACAGGGTGAGCGACGCCCTGATCCTGGGGGAAGGTTTTCTCAGACACTCAGACTTTCATGCCTGCCCACGTGGCTGCGGGTTTCAGAGAGAAATCACGGCTATAAATCCACACCTCAGAGCACTTCCGGCTCTGTGTGCCCAGCTTTATTGCCATTGTTCACTTGACCTCTTTATCCAATTTTTTCCCACCCACTTGTCAATATCACCTTGTTCGGATGTAGGCTCTGCCTCAGCCGGCTTCAGCCTCACTAACAAATGAGGTGAAATCGATAGGAGGAGGGATCAGAGGCACGGTGAACTGAGAGAGCTTGCCTCCGGAGCAGCAAACTGGGTGTGCAACAAGACATAGAGCTCCAGAGTGCACATTTCCAGTCATTTCCTTCAGCTGGGAGCTGGCATCCTTCGAGGAATCAATCAACATTTACTTATCTGTCCCCTGCAGCAGTTTTGCAAATCGTTTTTTTTTTTTTTTTTTAAATCATCGAACCATTAACAGTTTATCCATTCTGCAGAATATACACAGCTTCTCATAGCCACCAGCTTCCTCCCTTCCCAGCCACGTTCGGCAATTTTTACTGCTCCTGATGTCAATAAGCAGAAAATAGATACACCTGCCCAGGGAAATGACTCTTACTACACAGCTGCCTCTTGAGACCTCTATGAGACCCTCTCACAAAAGAGAGTGGAGGAGCTGAAGCGTACGGTTCTTCTGACTTAAATATGTTTGCCTTGTAATGAGCATGCCCCAGAGCGGTCAACACTGCTTCCCCCTTAAGTGTGATCCTTACTACCTCCAGCTCCGGTGGAATTCCCAGCGAAGATATTATCCTCGTCCTTGGCTTCCATCCTAGCTCCTCAACTGCAAAGGGGCTTCCTGCTGGTCACCCTGATCTTGGATGAGAAGCAAGATGGGGGCTCCCGACGTCTGCCTCTGGGCAGTGCTGGGGTTCATGATGCTCGCATGTCTGTAGATTGTATCTTGAGGAAGCTTCCCGATATCAGTTCACTTTCTTTGCCTGGAAAATGAAAATATTTCCTCCCTCACGGGGAGGGAAGTCCTTCTCACTCTGCTTTTGCGTTGTACATCCCTGTATCAGGGTTCCCTTGGATCTATTGCTTTGGAAATTGGGCCAATTAAATTGGAAACGAGAGGCAGCCCATAAGTCTGAATAAGTGACTGAATAAGTGACAGATGGGCCTGTGTGTTTGAGCTGCCAGCAATGGTTGGATTCTTCAGGTTCGTTATGGTGTTTATAGTGGTTAGAGGGAAACAATATATATGTATTTCCATACACATTTAGGTTCTAGAACTCCCTGTTTCTAGGAGCAAGAATGAGTAATCACTGACTTTCAGGGTCCTGAGGAACAATTAGGGCTGATACGGTAGAGTAGTCATACAACATCGGCCAGTGGCCACACATCCTGGACAGATTCTAAGCAAATGTGACCCTTCGCTACTGGCTGCAGTGAAATTCATGTATTAATCATTTGAAATGGACTTTGTTCTATACTTGATGACTTCTTGCTACTTTAAATAAAAGGGAAAAAAAGCACGTGCATGGGGGCAACACATGACACTCACATCCCTGTTGTTACAATAAAATCGTGTGTGAAATTCTCACCTGCACACCTGTCCTCCTGAGCAGCCCGCCTTCCCAGGGGACGCCAGCCCTGCTCCCCACCATGAAGCCCTCCACCTGCCCGAGTAGTTTTCTGCCAGGACCAGCCCACGATGGGCTCCAGGGCAGGTGACACAGTCTTCCGACACAACATGCAGAAAGGGTCCCGCGCGGCACGGAGAGCGTCTCTTCTTTTTTTGTGGGTGTGTTGCTCAGATGGGACTCGCCAGCCACGCTGACCGCCGGAGTCTGGGCTAGTGCTGCCAGGACGCGAGCCCAGCCCCGGGCTAATCCCTGCGTGTCCTCCGGCTCCGAGAACCACTGACACCTGCCAAGGTCTTCTTTACATGCTGGTTTGTACGGGCGTAAGGGAGTTAGCTGCGCTGGACGTGCTTACAAGTTTCAAGATGTTCCTTTATTCCGCCCGTTGCTGCAAGGCTGTACGACGAAGCCAGCACCCGGAGGCGGCGGTCTATGTCGTTTGCTGCGCTGCATGCAGGGGAGACCCCGAAACGGGAGGCGTGATGCTGACAGTAACTCACCCACCACAGTGGAACATTCTTGCACCTTGAGGAAAAGGAGGTAGAAGAACCAAGGTTGTGTTTGTTCATCTCAGCTGTCTGGGCACACACTTGGAACCCGGAAGGAATGGTACCTTGGAGACCTACTGGGCGAGGCTTCGGGAAGTATTAGTCAATGCCGATCGCATTAAATACGCAGGGAAGCTTGAGCCTTCAGTACATTAAAATGGGAACATTTGTGAGCAGATCGATGAGATTGTATTTACTTTTTAAATCATTTTTCAGGACTCAGAATGATTTTGGTAGAAGAGTATATGGAGCCCTTTTTATTTAAAAAATTTTTTTTGCAAAGGACAATATGCCCCAAATGAACTTTTGATGTATTTGCGTAGAGTTAAATGTAGGAAGTAGGTTATATTCTAAATACAGAAATCATCTTAATACGGAAAGAAGACATTAGGTTTTCAAACGCTTAGGAAATAGTTCATGCTTTCCATTTCTTTACATTCTGCGTATTTTAAATCAGATATGTCCAGGCCAGTTGAGTTTTGCAATTCCTGCTAAAAATAAAAGTGCTAGACCAATCTGTAGAATTCAGAAATAAATTGTATGATTATCTTATTCATGCTTAAATATTTCTTAAAAAATGAGCCACCATTCCATGAGTACTCACATCTCTCCCTTCTAAGAAAGGACATTTTATGTAAGTATTATTTTGAGATAGATTTTTTGGTTATTGTTTTAATATACTATAGATCTATTCTTAGGTACTAGCTAAAAATGCCTCTCAGTACCATTTTTTTACCCAGTAGATTTAATGGTATAAGCAAGTGGTTCTAAATGTGGTTATGTTGACAATAAGGTATGTTATTTATTGAATATAAGCAATGTTCAATAATTCAAGTCCTATATTTATTTTCTCAGAGTAACTTGCTGTCAGGAAAAGGCAGATTTATGCAAACACATTTAACAAACAATGGTGGATTTCAACATCTTTAACTCATTTTTGAGGAAGGACTCCATGCAATTCAAAGATTATAATTTTAGTATGAAATACTTCCCTTAACAACTCAAACACACTCATCTAAGAGCATGTTTGACATTTTCATGTCCTTTTTACATAAATATTAGGAATGGGTAAGTAGTGGTTGGAAAGACTTTACTTTTCTTCTATGCTTTGACTTAAAGGAAATGAACATTTAGAGGATCTGTGTTTTTGGCAGGGAGCAGAATGGAAGGGAGAGCTTGGAGGGTATGGAGGGAAGCGACCATTTAGTAAGAGACACAAAGATGCCTTCTCTTTGGGAGAGAGATGGTCTTAGTGCTATTTCCCCCTCAACAACAACAACAACAAAGGCTTCAATGTGGAAAATACGCAATTTCCCAAATAATTAACAGATAATAAAATCTAGGAAATGGATTTTCATTTTTCAAGAGCAGAAACAATATCTTGAGACATCCAAATGGCCAACAGACACTAGAGAAAGTGCTCAACCTCACTCAGCATCCAGGAAATACAAATCAAAACCGCAATGAGATACCACCTCATGCCAATCAAAATGGCTAAAATTAACAAGTCAGGAAACGACAAGTGTTGGCAAGGATGCGGAGAAAGGGGAACCCTCCCACACTGTTGGTGGGAATGCAAGCTGGTGCAGTCACTCTGGAAAACAGTATGGAGGTTCCTCAAAAAGTTGAAAGTAGAGCTACCTCACGACTCAGCAATCGTACTACTAATATTTACCTCAAAGACACAAATGTAGTGATCCAAAGGGGCACGTGCACCTTAATGTTTATAAGAGCAATGTCCACAATAGCATAACTACTGAAAGAGCCTAGATGTCCATCAACAGATGAATGGTGAAAGAAGATGTGGTCCATATATACAATGGAATACTATGCAGCCATCAAAAATGAAATCTTGCCATTTGCAATGACATGGATGGGACTAGAGGCTATTATAGTAAGGGAAAGAAATCAATCAGAGAAAGACAATTATTGTATGATTTCACTGATATGAGGAATTTGAGAAATAAGACAGAGGGCCATAGGGGGAGGAAGGGAAAAATGAAACAAGATGAAACCTGAAAGGGAGACGAAGCATAAGAGACTCTTAATCTCAGGAAACAAACTGAGGGTTACTGGAGTGGAGGGGGATGGGAGGGATAGGGTGTCTGGGGGATGGACACTCAGGAGGGTATGTGCTATGGTAAGCGCTCTGAATTGTGTAAGACTGATGAATCACAGACCTGTGCCCCTGAAACAAATCAAAGAAATATGTTGATTAAAAAAAAGAAACAATATCTTGGCTATTCAAACAATTTTTTAGGTTCTTTTTTCCCCTTATGTGCCCAATATTTTAATCACTCTACCTTCCTGATGCTAGAAGCCTAGTTTATTGGTAACTGAATAAACTATGTGGTCTAGAAATGTGAATGATATATTATCAGAACATAGTAATGATATGATTAGCTTATTGATGATATAATAACTGAATAGTATAATAATGATGTAATGATGCAACAATTTCTCAAATGTGCTATGGTGACTACTGTTCTAAATGTTTTCATGCATTAACTAAGAGACTGCTGTATGTAGTCCCCACTGCCACACTCCCCTCCCAGGACCGTGGCGATCATTCACATGGCTGGGAGGAGTCCGGGTGCTGGCTGATTCCAGCTGGGTCCATCTCTAGAAGCTGCCTATGGCCCAGCAAAGCAGCCTCACCTCTATGTTGGAGACATCCCTGTGGAGTCATGGACCTCCCACCCCCAGATCCAGAGGTCCCCATACACTAGAGTTTTCATGTCGTTTGATTCTGATATTTATGTTGCATTTATATTTCTATTTTTCCGTATTTATGTTGCATTTATATTTCTATTTTTCCGTATTTATGTTGCATTTATATTTATATTGTTCTGTAACACACATTGTAGATTTACCTTTGTATGTTGCTTCATTTTGTAACAATGAATAGTTGCAACAAGAAGTCAATCTAGAAGAAAATTTTAACCCCTGAAGTCTTCTGGCCACAGAAATTTTTGTTCCTATTTTTACTGTAGTGAAATAATGTGGTGCTTGACAAAGCATTTTCAGGCATAAAGACATTTGTACTATATAAATACCAGGAGAAAGATTCAATGAAATTTATACTCAAGGAGAAAGAAAAATGATGTAAAATAGCCAATCCTTATTTGAGTTTGTTCATGTGTACTTTTCGGTACAAGATCCAAAATATAAAATTATTATGATATTTAGACTTCTTTAAACCTAAGTTTGAGTTGAGTCTTATTTTTAAAATCCCAGTATTTGCAGACATGGAAATTGCACTCTCGACAACGATTTTAACGTACAACCAAGCCTTTTGAGTTTCGACTTCACATGGTGTGTGGTGATACGTAGTTTTTCAAAACTCTTCTAGATGGCAAGCAGGCACTAAACTAGATGGCCCACATCATCTCCCTATAGCAGAATCTGTAATCACCACGCGGTGTGTTGGTTATATGAGTTTCTTGGGGCTGCCACTAATGAAATACTACAGACTTGGCGGCTTTTATTTTTATTTATTTATTTAAAAAGATTTTATTTATTTATTTGACAGAGAGAGATCACAAGTAGGCAGAAAGGCAGGCAGAGAGAGAGGGGGAAGCAGGCTTCCTGCCGAGCAGGGAGCCCGATGCGGGCCTCGATCCCAGATCACGACCTGAGCCGAAGGCAGAGGCTTCAACCCACTGAGCCACCCAGGTGCCCAGACTTGATGGCTTTTAACAAAAATTTATTTCCTCACTGGTGTAAGGGCTAGAAACCTGAAATCAAGGTGTTAGCAAGGCCACTCTCTCCCTGGAGCCCCCGCAGGGGCCGAGCTCCTTGCTTCCTTGAGTCGCCGGAGGCTCCTGGTGTTGGTGGCTTGTGGTCACAGCGCTGCAGTCCCTGCCTCTGTCTCCCATGACCTTCTCTCTGTGGCTCTCTTTCTTATAAAGACATTTTCACTGAATTTAAGGTGCACCCCAATATAGTACGATCTATCTCAATCCTTTTTGTAATGACTACAAAGACCCTACTTCCAAAGGAGGTCATATTCTGAGGTTCTAGGCTGATGTGAGTTGGAGAGGCATGGTGAGACCCACTGGGGTCATGCGAGGGCGTGATATCATCCCTGCCACTCAAGACAAAAGCGACAAAACCAAAAATGGACAAAGACAAAAAGAGCCGTTGAGAAAAGTGTTTTTGTCCCCAGCCTCAGGACGAAGCAACGTATGTAAAGGGACACGTCGGGATGTCCAAGCTGTCAGGTCCCGGCTGGGCTGGGTTACAAAGGCCACTCTTGCCTCATGAACCATTCGTGCTTTGCGGGCCACTGCTCCCTCCAGTCCTGCTGCTTGTCCTCATCACGCAGGCGACACTCACACCGCAAGCCTTAGACCGGCATTTCCTTGGCGTCGGGCTCACTGAAGCCAAAAGGGAGGGAAAAGGATTTTGTGAGATTTGTGCCTTCTTCCCTCAGCCTCTGATGACTCGCCTTCCGGCAGAGGAAACCTCCTGCCCCGTGGATAAATTCGGAATCTCCTGCATAATGCAAACCATCAGGTACTCAACAGGGAAGGCAAGCCGCACGGGGATCCTTGCAGCTCCCGGAGGAGTCCCGGGATCGAGCCCCATATCGGGCTCCCTGTTCGGCACGAAGCCTGCTTCCCCCTCTCTCACTCCCCCTGCTTGTGTTCCCTCTCTGGCTGTGTTTCTCTCTGTCAAATAAATAAATACAATCTTTAAAACAAAACCAAAAGAAGCCTCATGATGTTTCATACCACGTTTTTATACTTCTTGAAGATGAAAGATTTTAATTGCCTCTGACATTTGAGTTGGGATCTTCAACCTATCAATGTGACCCAGAGGAAATCATGTTCCCTGTGTACGGCTTTAAGGACTGAGAGAAATAATACATTTCTCCCCACAAAACGAGGAGTCACCGTAATCCAGGCATATGGAGTGGAATTCTCATCAGGAATAAAGGAAGAGGCAGAGAGGAAAGGAAGACCACGGGGTCTTGCATTTTTCTGCGGGATGACTGGAGCTAGGGCTCCAAGTGTCTGCGGTGGGGCGGAGGGAGCGGTGTTGTTTCTGGAAAGAAGCGTCGCTGTGGGCTCAGGAAATGCACCCCCCCCAGCAGAGAGACAGCAAGTCTCAGGACCGCAGAATTCTGCTGATTACTTGTTTGTGCCAGGAGATGCTTAAAACACCACTAGTGCAGTCACAGAGCTTGCCGACCTCCTCCTTACAGACTCCAGCATTTCTGTCCATCCTGGCTCTGGGATGAGACCCAATCAGTATTAGAGCCAGAGAGACGTCCCGCTATTTCCCCCTCTTTCTTCCAGCTGGGCTCATCGCAGGCATCTCAGTCCTGTGGCAACGCTCGAATCAGCAGCCTTATCTTCTCAGGAGGGAAGCCCAACAAGAGTTACGTTTGGAACAATGGGCAAGGCCGTGATTCATACTTAATGACTGCGATGAGGTTCTTAGGCAAAGAGCTAGTCAGTGTCAGCATACAGGAAAAACCGAAAGGCGATTAGGATCCGACACCTGTGTGGAAAGGCTTCGGTCTCTGGGGGAGCGACGGCTGATGTAGAAATACGTGACAGGGGCGTTTAGAGCAAGCCTGTGCCCATGACACAGGTAACACGACCCGCGTGAATGAAATAGAATAGCTGAGAAAGTAGGAGGAAAATTAATAAGTTATGATAGACATTCTTGTGTTTATTCCTTAACTGTCCTACTAAAATAAAAATAATTCAATCTTAGAGGTTTCCAAAAACTCAGAAGGTAGAGCCTTACGTAAGTTTGGGTGAGAATTTACTATACACCAACTAATGTGGGCTTGGGTTCCTGTTTTGTTTTGTTTTGTTTTCTTCTCTTTTTAAAATATTTTATTTACTTATTTGACAAAGAGAAACACAGCTAGAGAGGGAACACAAGCAGGGGAAGTGAGAGAGGGAGAAGCAGGCCTCCTGCCAAGTAGGGAGCCCGATGCGGGACTCGATCCCAGGACCCTGGGGTCATGACCTCAGCTGAAGGCAGATGCTTAATGACTGAACCACCCAGGTGTCCTATGCTTGGGTTTCTTAAAGAGCTTCTATTTAGAATGGAGAACACAGGACGGCCAATCGCGTGTGATCAGGACTTCCCTAGCTCATGCCAGATTTGACTTTGTTTTTTAATCTAGGAAGGTGACAAGGCATGAACTATCCTCACTTTTTGTGTTTGAAAGTGCAAATCTGACCTTGCTTTAAAAGGGAAACTGCTGTCTTCAGCAGGACCTCTAAAATATAGTTGGGAGCTTTATCAGAGTTAGTCAAAGTTGCTAAAGTAAAGATTCATCTCTATATACGATTTTCCATTTTTTTTTCTAGCGACAATGAATTATAGCTACAATATTTCACAAAAATTAATTATACTAGTAGATATGACTATAAGGCCCCAGGCTGTAAGTAATCCAAAGCCGTACGGTTGGATACATGATGCACAGATTTTGTTGTTGCTGTTCATTTTCTTTTGAAATGATCACAATTAGTGATAAATTACCAATGTGCTAAATAATGAATGGGGATTTTTTTTAAAGTGTAATCTAAGTCTGTCCAAGTTTTCAAAATACCACATTGTTCAACTGAAAGCAAGCATCCTGGCAATACTTACTGCAATGTTATCTTTTAAAAGGATTTTATTTATTTATTTGAAAGAAAGAGAGAGAGAGAGAGAGAGAGAGAGAAAGAGAGAGAGAGAGAGAAGAACACATACAGGAACAGTGGGAGGGGAAGAGGGAGGGGAAGAGGAAGGAGATGCAGACTTCTTGTTGAACAGGAAGCCTGATGTGGAGCTCGATCCCAAGACCCTGGGATCATGACCTGAGCCAGAGGCAGACGCTTAACGACTGAGCCACACAGGTGTCCCTGCAATGTCATTTTTGATCATTATCGGCAAATCTTAACCAAAGTCAATTTCAATGAAAACTTATCCCTGCAAAGTGCCTTAAAGTCATAACATTGAAGGAAAGATGCTTCTCCTGTGGGATGGCATATAAGGGATCCATGGCGAGGTCCCCATCAAAGGCATCAGATGCTGCTCAGAGCAGAAAGCTCCTGGTGGCCTTGTGAAATTCAGTAGACTCCCGTGTACAAGGAATGGTCATTATTGTTCTGTTGGAGTTGATAAGACATTTCTCCACCCAAAAAGGCGGTCAGGTTGCATACTGTAGCCTCGCTTTTATTTCGTGGTGCCGTGCCCAGTTCCCACATGACAGGAGCCTGTGTGACCACCTCAGGATCTGAAACTCGTTACAAATGGTTCTTGAACACCCTCACAGGGCCTCCCTGTAGCAGCCCTCACATGAACTGACATTTGTCGTAGAGCTTTCATCTTTAGAAACATAGAAAACAACATCATTTTTTACCTTGTTTTTTTTTTTTTTTATTGCCAAATAGGTAATATCAATGTCCAAACTCTGTTCATCGGCAAAATAAAAACACAAGTCCAACACTGGTGCTGTGGAGAGTGTATTTGTCCTCTCCCCGACTCCCTCGCCAGGAAGGCCTCGGTCTTTCTTCTCTGGCCATTGAGGCACTTTCCGTGGCCAAGTCCGTCATCGCCCTTGTCTGAGAAGATCTCAGTTTCTAGCTCCTGTTCCATGCCACCCAACTAACAACTCATGATACAGTAGCTAACACACCGATTATTTTTACTCAGTAATTTAGCGTCGGATAATGAACTATTTTGTTCTTCATTTTATTTCCCTTGAATATGCTGCTTGTCTCCCCAGTCATGTGATAAAGGTTGAGTCCAGACCTAGAACCAAACGGCTTTAGATCCTGTCCCAGGTCCTTTACTTACCGTTTAAGATGACTTAAATTCATTCATGCCTTAGTTTTCTTCTTGCAAAATAGGGACAATGATATACAGTATAGGCTTACAGAATGTTGTGAAACGTAAATGATAGAGATATGCAAGATATGTAAGGCAGTTTCTGATATGTGCTATGGAATGTTACCTATCATTATATTAGTATTTTATTATTATTGCCATGTTTATCCTCGATGTCAGAGACCTTATATTGCATCTTTTGAATCATGCCTCACACAGGATTGATCATACAATGACTACTCCATAAATTTTGATGACTAGTAAGGCCAGAAGCAGAAAGAACATCTATAGACCAGTGTGTCACGTCTGACTGTATGTGATTTTGGGCATGACATATGGTCAAATTGCTGACCTGAGTAGGTCTATACAGCCAGAAAGCATGCTTGTGTGATGTTAATGAAACAGTAGGAAAGGAAGAAACTTATAATGCATCAATCAAGGCGTGGTCAGGTGTTTAATGCAGATTTCACCCACAGTTCATGATGACACAAAGTGGAAGTGTACATGGGACTAAGCTTGCGGTGACAGCAGGAAGAGCTGGCCCAATTTTTAGGTCCGTTCGTCATGGAGGGAAATCCTACCACATCATCTTTGAAAATTGAGGGGCAGATACAATAATAGGATAGGAAAGAGTAAAATAAATGAGGTGCATTTGTGGGGGTGAAATATAATAAA
>PITA01032277.1:0-14131 GCA_004023965.1 Spilogale gracilis
GGGGGCAGTTGCTGGCTGGGCCGTGGAAGAGAGAGGAAGCAGGGAGTCAGGCCTGCAGGGCGTTCACGGTGCCGTCTGAGTCCGCCGAGTCAGGGCCCCTGACAGCAGACCACTGGACAGCTGCCTTCCCGGGTGACCGTGCAGGGCACCCTGACCCAACTTGGGGAGCCCAGGCTGCAGGCCACGCTGTCCTCCTGAGAGCAAGGTGACCCGGGGACTCACGCCCACAGCAGCTCCAGCCGCGAGAGAGTTCGGAGAGGGAGCATGTCTGGCTACGAACATACAGCAGCACGAACTCTTAGAAAGAGGCCCTCGGGGTCGTTCCTGCTCAGCGTGTCCCCTAGATCACTGGCGAGGCCCGAAGGGGGGACGGCCCCCTAACCGTGCTTACAGGGCAGTCGGTTCTAAGTCCCGGAGCGGATGGCGGCGAGCAGGTGCAAGGCATAGCACGGACATAAACAGAAAATGGGAAAGCAGCGAACAAAAGGCCTGGCTGCTAGGAGAGCGAGACAGGACGGGGGGCTCACACGCAGGCCCCCCGCACCACGCCACGGGCTCGCGGCAGGATGGGCCGCATGTGAGGGAGCTCTCACCCGGGACCCAAGTGTTCACAGGGTCAGGAGAGGTGCTGTCTGAAGAAGAAATATGTAGGATACGCCCCAAAGGGAACAGAAGGGTTAGACAGTCACGGAGTGAGCTGGGTGCTGGGCTGGGAAGACGACCCCGCCCGAGGTAGGGAGCCCTGGGGAGCTGGAGCTCGGGGAAGGAGAAGGAAAGGGGTTCCAAAGAAGCTCCGGAGGGTCCAGAGTGTGGGGGCTAAGGGCGAGGTCAGTAAACCAGGGGGATGACAGTCTGCTCTAGGAACAGAAGGAAGGGAAGATCCGCTGGGCGGGAGGGGCTGTCCTCCCTGCAGCAGCTGCCGGAGCACTTCGTGAGGGACCGTCCCTGGCTTCCCTCCAATCGGCACGGGCGTCCTGGCGAACCGGCAGGTAAAGCTGAGCTCCATTCCTGGCGGCAGGGACGTTGGAACTCAAGTGGGAAGGACCAGTGTTTTCCCCTGGGAAGTCCTGCCCACTGAGGTCCTCACCAAGTGTGTGTGAGCGTTTCCCCGTTCTGCACCAGGCTTCACCAGAGGCTGACTCCTGTCCGTCTGTGAGGCAGGACATTCTATCCCGTCATGAACGAATGAATGTGTCCTGTGTCTACAGGGGACTCACCACCCTGTTTCCGCAAAGCCGCCTGCTCCCGGCGCTGCCACGTCCCAGCTGCCGCGTCCTGCCCGCCACACGCGAGAGCCTGGGTCCTTGCCAGGCCTCTACTCTTGCCACTCTTCTCAGGGCACCTTTTCCTATTCAAGTTCTGAAAAAGTCTTGTATCATCACATGCACTACTCTTTCTATTTATGGCTTCTTAGTTTTGTACCACAATTAAAAAGGGCTCCCACAATATAAATCAAACTCACACTTCCTACTACAAACTTTTATATTTCTTTCATTTAGGTCATTGATCCATTTGAAATTCATTTTTGCTTAAAGAAGTAAGAACTCAGATACTTTTGCCCAACACGAAATTGTTATTGAACAATTTGTCTTCTTCCTGTTGATTTAAAAGCCCATCCTTATCACACTCACATTCTGCACGTATTTGGGTCTATTTCTGGATTCTGCTGTTCTACTAAAACGCTATGAAGCAAAGTGCTTAACTTGAAAACTTTCGATATTTATCTATAACCTGGAATACTTTACATGGCCCTGAATCACCATTTCTTGAAGACACGGGCCTGGTGCTTCGAGGCTGGGCCAGCCTGGTGCGCACAGGGCGAACCCGAGGTCTCCGGCAGCTGCGATGTGCGCGGGCAGCCTCCATGGTCTCCGGTCACATTTTACAACTTGCTTCTTTAAAAGAATGTATTTCATTCAGACTTTGTAAATGTATTTGCACGCTTTTACAAAGTATTCAGCTCTGATTATCTTCTTTAATATCGTTACATTATTCTGTTTTTACTATCGGTTTGTATCTGACTTGCTGTGTCTGTGTCCTCTCTCTATCTTGATTAGGCCAGCTGGCGGTTTGTTCATTTCCTTCCTCGTTACCACTCGTCAATTCCGCTGGCCCTCCATAATTAACTCATCTGTCAATTTCTGCTGTTTGTTATTTCTTTTCTCCTTCTTCTTTTCTTCCCCTCCTTCTTCTTCTTTTAGAGATAGGGAAAAAGACCAAGCACAATGAGTGGGGGCCGGGGGGCAGAGGGAGAGAGAATCCCAAGCAGCCCCACATCTGCCCAGAGCCTCATGTGGGGCTCAATGTCATGGCCCCGAGATCGCGGCCTGACCCAAACGAAATCGAGCCATACGTTCAAAGACTCAGACATCCAGACACGCTTTTATCATCTTTTTTTTTTAGAAGATTCTTATTTATTTATTTGGCAGAGAGAGAGAGAGAGAGCACAAGCAGGGGGAGCAGCAGGCAGAGGGAGAAGCAGGCTGCCGCCAAGCAGGGGGCCCGATGCGGGGCTCCGTCCGGGACCCCAGGAAGTCAGGAAGGCAGATGCTGCACCGACTGACCCCCCAGGCGCCCACACTTAATTCTCCTGTGCTCCTCAAGTGTGTCTTGTCTTATTCTAACTTTCTGACTTGCATGCCTTACTCATTCCCCTCACCTTTCTGTCTTGGGTGACATGGGGACAACGCGTGAGGGCTGACCGGCAGCCCCGCTCTCAGTCCTGACCGCCGCACCACGGTTAGAGGAGCCCGAGGCTCGCTGGGGGTCCGTGCGTCCATCCTGGCCGGTGAAAACGGTGGTTGTGAATTGGGAGAGATGTGCTGGCTTGGGTGAAACTCGTTCCCTGTGCTACAAAAACAAAACAAAACAACAACAACGCTCAAGGACAATCCCTCTGTCTCTGCTCCTCCCTCCCTCGTCCCACATGTGAGGCCCTCACAGCACAGAGATTGGGGGTCATCAGGGGGCAAGAGTGAGGAGGGAAAGTCTCCAGAAGAGCCAGTACCAAGGAGCACTTGGCCCGGGAGCGTCGTGTGCGTCTTCGCTGACATCACTGGGCCTGGCCCGTCCACAGGGGTGCACGTCCCGCCTCCCGCTTCCCGCCCAGTTGGGCCCCCTTGCTCTCAGCCGAGCGCCCACCTATAAAGCATTCCTCTGAGCCCTGCTTTCCAAGTCCATCAGTGAACGTGACCAGTGTCTTCTCCAGCTGCTTCCTCCGCGTGTCCCTCCCCGGAGCTGTGCACGAGGAGGCCCTTCCCCTTGAGGTCCAGCAGCGGCTCTGCTCCAGGAACCCAGCCGTCTCCCAGCAGGTGCATCAAGATGGTCCTTAGTCCTTTCTCACTTGATATTCCTCCTGCAACTTTGCCAAACGTCCATGTTCTGTGTCTTATCCACTCTCTGCCTGAGAGTCCACTCCCAAAACCGTGCTGAAGGACCCCAGCCCCAGACTCTTCCAGAAATGGCCGCCCTGCCCCGTGCGTCCTCTTCAGCCCGTCTCCTGCACGCAAAGTGGTGGAGGGCCCTTCAGGAAGGCGGCCCTTCTGTGCTCTGCTCTCGGTGGGCCTCCCTCCTGCGCCGATTCTCACAGAAGACGTTTCCTGAGGTCTACATCTTGATTAAACTCCCATCTTCTCTGCAGAAATGTGTCTGCCTGCTCACCATCCTTCTGCTTCCCCCCTGCATCTTCACCCAAACGGACTCTGTGGGGGGGCCACTCACCAAGACTCTCCCGTGTCCGGCCTGGGGAAGACGAGGAGTGACCCCAGCAGACTCTTCTGTGGGACCGTCCGTCCTTTCTAGGCTCAAACACCACTTGTTCTTATTCTTATTTATTTCCTGTCCTCGCCCGTTTGTCATGCCTACTGTGGAACCTCGGGGAACGTTTTGAGCCGTGCTTTCCCAGGCCGTCTAGACCAGAGGCGCAGCTCTCCCGCGGGCAGGCGCCGACAGGCCTGTGCTGACCTGGGCACCGCAGGCCGGGAAGGAGACGGTGGGGGACGAGGTAGAGTCCGCTGTGTAATTCCAGCACGGTAAGGAGGACACAGCAGGCCCAGGAGAGCCCGGGAAGGCCCCCGGCAGCAGTGCACACGCTGAACGTGGAAAGGCCTCCCTCGTGCCTGCTCCGGCCCAAGCAGAGCATGCGCCTCGGTCTGCAACTCTGGTCGGGGGCGCACAACTCCCAGAGAGCCGTGCAGAAGGGGAGCGCTGGTGGACGGAGAGGGTCAGCACACCAGAGGGCACGCTGCAGAAGCAGGTGGGGGGACGTGCGGGGCGGAGGGCCGTCGGCTCAGACAAGGCGCGCGACCTGTCCCCGCTCAGCTCCTGTAGCCCCCAGCGCCCCACCCCACCCTGTGCACGGGAACGGGTACAAAGGTCATGAGGTCCCATTGGAGGCGGGAGGGAGAACCGAAGTAGGCTTCAGGACATCTACCCAAGACTGTCTTCGCCGGGGGCAAGAACGCGTCTCTGGGGAGTAAGAGCCGCGGATGTCTGCTGCCTTGAGACCTGCACCACGGATAAAGCTCCATGGCTTCGCAAGGCAAGCCCTCCCCGTGGGCCCCACATCCTCTCAGGCTGGGACCAGGGTGCAGGACCTCCGCTCCAGCAGGAGCCGACACAACAGTGTGTGCGTGCGTGTGTGTGTGCAAGTGTGTGTAGGTGCAAGTGCACATGTGTGCTGGTGTGTGCCCCCGTCTGGGCTCTACGTGTGCATGCCTGTGCTTGTGTGCTGCGCCCACACTCGCGTGCATGTTCATGTCACATGCCTGTTGTCTCGTGAGCCTCTGTGTGCATCTGTGCATGTTGTCTGCATGTGTGTCCTCGCATGTGTGAGTGTGCACGTGTGTCCTCGTGTGTGAGTTTGCATGTGTGTCCTCGCATGTGAGTGTGTACGTGTGTCCTCCTGTGTGAGTGTGCACCTGTGTCCTCGCATGTGTGTACGTGTTCTCCCGTGTGAGTGCGCACGTGTGTCCTCGCGTGTGAGTGTGCGTGTGTGCCCTCGCGTGTGAGTGTGCGCGTGTGTCCTCGCGTGTGAGTGTGCGCATGTGTCCTCGTGTGTGTGAGTGTGCACCTGTGTCCTCGCGTGTGTGAGTGTGCACCTGTGTCCTCGTGTGTGAGTGTGCACCTGGGTCCTCGCGTGAGTGTGCACGCACGTGTGCACACTGGAGGAGATCATAACCTGCACGTGAGACGGGGAATGCCCACACGCCCAGCCGACAAATGCCTGCCGTTCTGTCCCTGGGGCACTGCCGTCACCAGGGGTTCGAACCCTCAGCAATGCCGAGCACAGACCAACGCTGAGGGCTCTTGAGCAAGGGTCAGGAGCTGCCCTCCCCGTTTGCTGCCGGCGTGGCGGAAGAGCTCCTGCCGCTTCCTACAAGACCGCCTTCTCCGCACACAGCTCAAATTTTATTAAGGAATTCCATGGGGAAATAAGGTTCTATATACAAAGCTTTACTTTATAAATAATTTGTGTAATGCATAGTAAGGCATACGTTCATAAATCATGGTTCATAGAAGCCACGAATTGGGCAGGATACAATTTTTCCTGAAAACCTAGAAAAACAGCCCATTGCAATAAAAGCCCAGAAGGACTATAAAATTGAAGAGCGTTCTCCCACAATCTCCAAAAAAAAAAAATGGCCGTAGTGTTCTCTCTTACACACGTTCAAATCCTTACAATAAGGTTAAAATCCCTGCACCCCAACCCACACTTACAAATACCTACTAGCTGGGCCACTGGAGCGTCACCGGGTCGGGCACAGCAAGACCCCTGGCCTGGGGCAGCGTCCGCCCAAGAGCCCGTGCACTACCGCCCAGCGCTTCCCAGAACAGGCACCGGCGGACGGGGCATCAGCCTGAACGTGGTGCGAAGACGAGTCCAGAGACCCACAGCCCTCAGCCAGTCCGGAGAGTGGGCCAGCAGGGGTCCCGGGGGCACGGGGAGTGGCAGGGTCAGCAGGCACGCAGAGAGCGTGTTGGCCGGCAGGACAGGCCTCCCGGAGGGCACCGAGGACAGAGGACTTCATGAAATTGCGATGAGATGGCGCAGAAAAGAATCACAGTATGTAGGACTGCACACGGCGGCAACCCTGTCCCGGAGTGCGCGTGTGGTCACTGGCGGGAAGCCCCCCGAACTCTCTGGGCACGGAGCCGACACTGGGGGTGCAGAGGGGCGTTGGGATGGGGGTCACGGGGCACGGGCGGTCCGGGCGCCGGCATGTCACCAGCCTCTCTGCCTTCGCGCGCTCCGCGGTCCGGGCCTGGACCTCAGCAGGAGCTCCGCCCTTCCTTACAGGCACGTCGAGGCTGACCGCTCCACACCTGGACACCCTCATTTCATTCAGGGGCAGGGCTGCCAAGGAGGTCATACGGGCAGGGTGTAAGTGACCCGCCCCGGGGCTAGTGGCTCTCACTGCCGGGGATCCGACAGCTGAGCCCCTGGACCGAGGGGAACGGACGTGTTTAGAGTGGACTCCTGTGCGTGTCACACGGCGGACGGAACCTGCTGACGGGGCAGAGGAAATAAGACGCCAGAGCGGAAGACGTCTGGGACCGTCGGTACTCACTGCTCACGGCGAGGCAGTGGCGGAGGTGCGTCACTCACCGGGCACGCCCTGCACACAGCGCGCCCGACGTCTTCACAACATGGTGCTTACGTCTCAGGCGGTTCCTCCCAGTGAGCTGCCCCCTCCCACCACGAAGCCTTCAGATCGCGGGGGGCTGGCACTGCCGGTCCGCTGGGGTCCTGTCGGCGCCAGCGGGAAGTGGCCGTTCTCGCCTCCACTCCCTCCGCAAGACTGCCTTCTGCACGTGCCCCTGTTTGGGCCAGGGTGTCCCATCACCTGGGTGGCCTTCTTGCCCCCACTGTGCCCCCGCCGTGCCCTCACACGTGCTCCTGGAGCAGCGGGCTGGCAGGTGGCCGTCAAGGGATGGCACAGCGGTGCCCACGGGAGCCAGCGTCACACCCAGTGAGGGAAGGAAGGAAGGCAGCAGTGGGAAGAGGAGCAGGCGCGCACTTCTGGGAGGCTCTGGCGGGGGCGACCCCTCCTTCACGAACAGCTGTCAGGTTGAGACCCCCAAAAACCCACCCCATGGAACACAGAACCAGAGTCCTGCCTGTGGGGCCTGTTCACCCAGCTTCTCTCCCCCGGGGTCAGATTCGGGGGCACAAAGATGGGCAGGGCCCCTGCCCAGGGGCTGAACACAGATGGCACCTAGCGTGCCTTTCTGTTCAAGGACCTGCACTCTTCCCGGGGAGCGCCTGGGTCTTCCGGGAGCATGTTCCTTCGGTGTTTACGGCCGGTTCACAGGGACCCCGATGATATCCCACATCGGTCAGCTCTCATGCCCTCTCCAAGCACCTCAGTCCATGACCTTCCTGGGACTTCAAGGCTCCTTCTCCAGGAACCCCCCCAAGACCTCAAAGCAGAAACCAGAAGACAGGTGCGTTTCCCTGCTCCTTCCTCCTGGCTGGGTTCTGAGGATGCGGGAGACGCTATCTTACTCTGGCAGATTTGGGGCCGGTGCATGGGGGCTTTCATGCAGAGCCCCGGCAGGGCTCGGGGAAGCATGTGGGGGCCCCAGGGCCGTGCACCCTCAGAGCGCTGCTGTCCTCCCAGCAGGCTGGGCTCCCAGCCAGGTTCAAATGCAAATGGTGCTGTCTTCAACGTTGGCGAGCCTCCCACGGCACCACCTTCAAACACGGGAGAAGCCCAGAAGGCTGGGCTGTCTCCTCAGCTTCTCCAAGAAATCCAAGCCTCTCTGCCGCGGAAGCTCCAGCCCTCTGCTGAGGGCCCCGCGAGTCTGGGGGGAGGGCAGTCAGGAAGAGCGCACCACACAAGGCAGCCTCCTGAGCAGCTCGAGGGGTGAAGCGCCTCCCAAAGTCTGGGTGCGTTTTCTGAGTGGGAGTGAGCTGGGTCCCCTTGCTGGCCCAGTCATGCGGGCTTCCTTCTTCCTGTCCTGCAATGCAAGCCACCGGGGTGCGTGTGGGTGCGGCGGCAAAGGCACAGGGCCGAGCCTGGCGTCCCTGGGGGGTGTGGCGATGGACAGCGGGGGCCAGAAAGGCGCAGCTCTTCCCATGGGCGTGCTGGGCCTCCAGCGTATCCTCAAGGACGGTCATAGGGCGGGGAGGGCCACCCAGCGCTTAGCCATGGGATGGAGGAGCGCTCAGGGGCACTGTCACCGTCCCTGGCCATGCCCCCCCACAGCCTCTGGATGGCGCTTGGGGTAAAACGCCCTGAAGGCCTGTTCCTGGGGACACAGGAGACCAGGACAGGCCAGGAGCACCAGGCCCTCCCTGGGGTACTGGGACAAGCCCTCAGCCCTGCCCCTCCGAGCGCAGCCCTCCGCCGGCGGGGCTGTGGAGGTTAAGGCCCTCTGGCAGGAGGGCAGCTGCAGGCTAGACTGGGGGAACTTTGCCCCATCCTCCTGGCAGCCGGGAAAAGGCAGGTGGCCTACAGGTGGATCCTAACAGAGGTGCCCGCTGCCGCTGTCGTCCATGCGCCCTTCCTGGGGCAGGTGTGAGCGGCGCGGGGGCGGGGGCAGCACAGACCGGCCCCTCCGGGCGCCCGGGGGGGGGCACCTGGCCACACTACGTGCGGGTCTGACGGGTGCTTCTTGTAACCAGCTGAACGCTTTCTCACGGACGCCAGCCAGACGCATGCCTTCCTTTCCGAATGCCTGTCTTCTGCCCCTTTTCTGTCGGGCTGTCTGCCCTTCCCTAGTGTATATTCTAGACGTGTGTCGGGGTCAGACGTGTGCGTCCTGGCCTGCAGCTGGCCTCTCTCTCAGTGGCAACAAGCCGTTGACTCTCTACGACCCCATTTATCAATGTATTCCTTTACGATTGCCCTAAAGACACTCCGTCCAGCAAGCCTGTGGTCTGTGAGGAAAACTCTGTAGACTTTAATTTTAAAGATATCTGAGCAGATTCAAATTGGGCTTTTAACTCCCTGGGAGATGGAAGAGAACAGGGGGGGCAGTGGATGCTTGAAGCCAAAAACAGTCTGTGCTGAAAATGAAAAGAAGCTGTAAAATGTTTGAGAAGCTGTGCAAAACCCCCGACGCCTGCTGCCCTGTGACGTCAGAGGAGGCAGAACCCTGCAGTCCGCTGCCCTGTGATGTCAGAGGAGGCAGACCCCCGCACGTCTGCTGCCCTATGACGTCATCGAGGAGACAGAACCCTGCAGTCTGCTGCCCTGTGACGTCATCGAGGAGACAGAACCCCACAGTCCGCTGCCCTGTGACGTCATCGAGGAGACAGAACCCCACACATCTGTTGCCCTGTGACGTCATCGAGGAGGCAGAACCCCGCACGTCTGCTGCCCTGTGACGTCATCAAGGAGGCAGAACCCCGCACGTCTGCTGCCCTGTGACGTCATCGAGGAGGCAGAACCCTGCAGTCCGCTGCCCTGTGACGTCATCGAGGAGGCAGAACCCCGCACGTCTGCTGCCCTGTGACGTCATCGAGGAGACAGAACCCCGCAGTCCACTGCCCTGTGACGTCAGAGAAGAACAAAAGGAGTTTGGACACTGGCGACTTGGGTCCCGTTTGAGGACCGCACGTTGGAGAGACACACACCGTGAACTCTTAGGTCTAGAGCAGGAAAGCTCGGACTAGGAGCTCTGGAGAGGTGACCTGGGTTTGCCTGACGGGAGGCCCAGGCCACCCTTCTGCTCTAACATGAGACAGAAACACGGAGCTGCGGCGCCAAGACCTGCGGGCCCACGTGGGCTGCGACGGCCAGTCGGCCCTGCCTGTCCTGCCCAGGCCGTGACCAGCGGTCCTCTGCAGCGAGGGCAGCCCACTCCTGGAGAACGAGGGCAGGGGCACATCGTCGAACCCCTAGGACACGGGCGAGCCGGAGCCAACGCGAGAGAGGGCGTGGGGCAGCGTGTGGGAGGGAGTCCGGTAAGGCCCTGTGGGGGGGAGCCGGCCCTCCGAGCCGCCGGGGCAGGTCCTGAGGCTGCACACAGACAGAGGGAGCAGAGCGAGAAACCGAGGAGAGCCCACCGCCAGACTCCCCGGAGCCGCTGCTCACCGCCGTGCTCCTGCAGAAATGGGTGATCATGCGGAGGAGCACCCCCTCGGCGGGCTGAACGCCCGAGGAAACCGAGTCATGAGAGGGCAATGACGCTGGAGGTCTGGGCCGCGATCGGCCGAAGCAGGGCAGACGTTCCCTCTGTCCCGGAACCTCCGGGAAGGACTCCGTGAAGAAACAGAAGTCCGACCTCACAGGCAAGCAGGTGGTCCCGTCTGTGCCGTGAAGGGAGCGGAGCCGGCCCCGGAACAGCAGCGCCCGGGCCTGAGCATTCGCACTCGCAGCCCGCACACGCTTCTGCCGGCGGTCTGGCTGTCCACAGCCAGCACCAGCGCTCGGCGCCCACACGGCCGGGCGGGGGCCATGGACACAACGTGCCCTGAAGAGTCGGGATCAACTTGGCACAGCACTCGAGGGCACGGGGCTCATCACCACCTCGGGGGGCGGTCTGCGGAGCGCGGCGGGGCCCTGCGGCACGGTCAGTGTGGCGCCCAGACTTCTCCGTAGACAAGCTTTGGTAATCACTAGTAACTCACTTGGCGGCTACTCATCACTGCCTTCTGATGACTGCCCGTGAATTTATTTGAAATTCTTTCAAGGTCACGACATGGACGTCCACCGACTCGACCCGTCACAGCCCACGTGCAGAATGTCCTTTACAAGGTTCCTGCAGGCTTGTGTCGGGCCGGACTCCCCCAGCCCGCCTGCCACTCTCAGACCCGAGCAAGGAAGGGAACGAGCCTCCAGGAGAAGCTGGGGCCCCACAACCCTCCGCTCAGCCTCCCCACAGAAGCCCCTTCTCACTGTCTCCTCCGGGAAAGGTTCTGCTGGAAGGTCTGACCCAAAGTATGGACAACCACCCTCGGCTCTCCCGCTCACATCTCCGATGTGTCCCTGGTGCTGGCCCAAGTTCTGGGGACTGGGGGCCTCTCGATGTCCTTTTCACTTGCCCAAAGCGCGACGCGGCACACCTTGGGCAGCTTTGCTATTGTTTTCTTATGTGGCAACAGGTTTGTTCCATATTATTTTCTATAGCTGGCTCTTCTGAATGGATTCCTTGACCAGTTCCCCCATGTGCTGACGAGGCACGCACGGAAACGTGGCTCAGGAGCTGGGGGGGACGTGGAAGCAGCCTGGGGGACAGCGGGAAGAGGCTGGGCTGAGATGCGGCTCCAGCCGCACGGAAAGGTCCTCGTGACAACCAGGCGCAGAGAACGTCACGGCCTCAGGCAGGAGCCTGCCCAGGTCTCTGGGGCTCCCTTCTCTGGCCACGACCACCCTCACACAGGCAAACTCCACTTTCTGCAGACCCCGTGGCAACCAGGGATCGGATGAGAACAGCTGGGACATCTCCAGTAACGTGGGTCACCGCGCAAGTCCCCGTGGACGGACTCCGTAAGCCGCTTTGGCCGGAAGGAGAGAAATGCCTCGAGTCAGGATCAGGAAGTTTGGTCTTGCTTACCAAAGACACTCAACAGATTTGCCCAGAAAACCCAGCCTGTGCCTCCTGAGGTCCACGTGGGGCTCCCCGCTCCCGCTGGTCCCCTTCTCACCCCCAGCCGTGTGCGGTCCCTCCACCACGACACCGCAGGCCCTGCGCACAGTTGACACAGCAACGCGAGTGTGAGTGGGGTCTGGGTTTGAGCCGACACGACAAAGCGTACAAATCTCTGATTACTCGAGGGGTGCTGGGTGCCGTGGTCCGAGAGCCCTTTGCAGGGCACCTTTGTGGGGTTTTCTTCACAGAACAAAATGGGAACTCCGCTCACAGTGCCTGGGGAGGGATGCATGGATGAGGGGCAGGAGGGGCAGGAGGGAGGGCTAGCAGGAGGGAAGGAGGAGGGTCAGCCGGGAGGAGAGCAGGGCGGGAACCACGAAGGACACTGCTGCCCACGCCCGCTGGCCATCACCTGTTGTCCCATGGGCCCCAGCAGCACGTCTGGAAGCCCCTTCAACAGAAGCCCCCCAGCTTCAGATGGGGAAGCAACTGGACCGTGCGATGAGAACTTCTTGAAGGTGCCTCTTCCTGTCCCACCTCTGCTGCCCTCCACCCCGCTTCCCAGGGCTGCAGGTGGGACGCGCACACCCACATCCCGACCCCTTCTCCGCCCGCCGCGCACAGAAACGCCGCACACCCCTCGCCCCTTGCGTCACGGCGGCCGACAGCTCCCTCCCTTGCTCTGCATATTGTCGCCACGCCGTGGAGTCCATTTCAGTGCAAATATGGACTGGGTATCGTCATTACCTCCCTTGGTCCGACTCATACAGGGTCATCAAACCCTCGCAGATTCTCATTCTAAAGATTGGGTCACGTGCTGCTCAGAGATGACTCATAGATTTGGGCATTCACAAAGTCATCTCCCGTTCCAGTTATCAGGCGGCAGCATCGCCATACGTTTCCACGCAGGGTCCCCTAGACGGTGAACATCTCCCTACTAGGTGGTGCGGGTGCCACGGTTCGAAGCCAGCCCTGCGCCCTCGCGCCGTGACACCACAGGGCTGAACGTCCTGGCCACGCCAGGCGGCTTCCTGGGCACCGCCTTCCCTCCTGCTCACCAGGCCCAGCGAGCCAACAGGAGGGCTTTAAACGCTGTCACCCAAGCCCCGGCTCGGAGGCCCCGCTCCCTCAGCCCCGCTCCCTCGGCCCCGGCCTGCCACGGGAAGCTGGGGCCGCGAGCCAGGCACACTGCGGCAGCGAGGCAACGTAGCCTGGGAAGGTGGAAGACTCCGCTGCCCGTGTGGCCTTCGTGGAGCCGGCCACGGCCACGCCGCTGCTCGGAGCCCCTCCAAGGACTCGTGGCCTCTTCTTTCTTCTCTTTTCTCCTTTGTATTTAGAGCACAGAGCGACGTGCGGTCTTCAATCTGTACCTCTGCTTTCTCTGGTTAAGTCGGTAGAAAGGGACCCTACTGCCCTTGGCGTCCCTTCCACCCCTAACATCCCGCCTGAAGAGACGCCGGCAGGCACACCGCTCTCTCCGTTCACAGACACAAAATCAGCACACGCTGAAAAGGTCAGGCCCGCAGAGCGCCCAGGCTGCCCTGCCAAGTGCCGCCAACACAGGCTGCGGAGAGCTAGCTCTGCGCCGCGGGCACTTCCACGAGGCGGGGCCCACTGGCCAGTGTGGCTTCGAGGCAGGGCTGCTCCGTGATACCTGCTCCAGCTCCCCTGTGCTCCCGCAGCCCCGCCGGCGATGCCCCGAAGCTGGAAAAGTCAGCCGAGTAAGGGCTCCCGGTGTCAGGCCTGCTGAGCGGAAGGACGCGGAGGACAGGTCATGCCCCCTTCTCTCTGGGCATCGCTGGCGGCCAAATAGACCCAAAGAACGGTGCGTCCCGAACCCCAGTCCTTGCTCAGAAACTCAGGGCGGAAGCGCAGCCTCCAGAATGCAGGCCCTCCCTTCTCCCGATCGTCATTTACTGAGTACCCATCGCATCTCAGAAAGGGTGCCGGACCCCACGGCACATGCAGGAACCGTTCTGCATTCGGTTTCACCATCGCGGAGATTCAACACGGGGCAGCTGGTTCTGTCCTCAGCTGCGCCTGCCCGGGGCCTGTCCGCACCAGAAATCCATGCTGGCTTATCGTCACTCGTTTTCCTTCCAACTCTCTTTATATCACAGCATTATAGTCACATTTTCTAAAATTCTTGCGTGTTGAGGATTAGGTTCTTAATTTCACATTAGGAGTGTAGGAGAGGAAGCATGACCAAACATTTGCTATAAATAGGATCCGGGCTCTGAGAAGGTCGACAGTCCTCTCCGGAGGCATGGTCGGGGCTCTGAAGAAGCTATGGAGCTGAGCCTTAAAGAGCTCAGGCCAAGGGGCAGGGGGGGACCTTCTGATCTGGGCAGGACAGCCCTGAGGGCCAGAGGGAACACCCGCGGCCAGGGGCCCAGACTCCACCCACACTGGCCTGTGCCGCGGGGAGGGCAGGGTCCAGGACCCAGCCCCGCGAGACTCAGGGCGGCTGCCCCGGAAGTCCTGGATGGACCCCAGAAAGACAAATGCGTGTGACCAGGGCCCTTCATCTGTGTCTCTGGTTGCCGGTAGCCAGTTCCAACAGAAAATAAACACGGAAAGGCAGGAGCCA
>PITA01032278.1:0-14135 GCA_004023965.1 Spilogale gracilis
TAAAAAGGGCCATTATTACACTCTCATTTTAGAACTATGGATTTTGTAGAATTCTTGGCACAGAGAAGATGGCAGTGAGTTTTGGTGAGAGTGAATGAATCAGAGGGTTGCTTACAGTGCAAAGTATTATTTTAAAAAAAGGGTTGTTGCTTTTTCATATTCTCTATATTAAAAACACTAAAAAGTGTTTCTTAGATGGATCCCCAACTAAAATGTTACTGTTTGAAAAACTGCGAGTAATAGTTTAATTTCCATGACTAAACAACATGACATTCCCAGTAGATGGCACTGTAGGATAGGATAAGCTCGTGAGCACAATCCTTAGGTGTGCTGTTTACTAAGACATTGTAAATCCTGGGGCCAGTTTCACAGAAATGAGAAAGGGAATAAACATACTTTTGCAAACAATCCATTAGCAACAGTAGTAGCAAAAATAGCACTACTTATATAAGTCAGTGAGAAGAATTCTCATTATTTTGTTGAATTTTGGTAGTTGTTGAAAGTAGGTGTTGTATGACTACACACTCCATAAAGGCATGTCTGGACAAAGCAAGATCGAGAAATTAGGGCAGATTCCGCAGTGCCAGACCTTGTTTTCCTAAATAAATAATATACTGTATTTCTAGTGATAAATAAACAGATGAAAATTTAATTATGTCTTAATCACCTAACTATTTTCAGATCATTAAGTTAAAATATTCCTACCAAACTTATTTGGGAAGAATGCCACTGCTCTAAAAAATATTGAAAAAAGAGACCCCAGCCTAAACCTGTTAAGTTTGTGTCCTTCCTTCCCTCCAAGAAATATTTATTGAACACTTATTATATCCCCAAAAATATGCATCAGAATCACCATATAAAGGAAATATAAAACCTTAAAAAAACCCTTAAACTGAAAAGGATAAGAGTAAGATTTATTTAATGACCACTGTGTGCCATGATTGATGCTAAGCCTTTTAGCTGTATTATTTCAGTTTCCCCTAATTTTAGTCCTAAAAGAAAGCTGTTCACTGCTTCCAATTTATAATTGCAGCCTGCTGCCCAGGGAGGTCCTGTATATTATCTAAAGTTGTACAGCTACTAAATGGTAGAATTTGTGTTTACATATAGATTAGTGTGTCCCTAAAGATCACATTCTTTCTACTAGGCAATACCTACCTCCCAAGAAAATGGGGATATTGTGAGAGTTTTGAGAAAAATGAATTTCTATAACATATAAAGGTATGTGTAGTGTTTTATTGTTGTTTGTTCTGGGGGGATTTTGGGGTTTTGGGGGGTTTTTTTGGCCACAAGAATTGATTTATGTAGATCCAATTAAAGGTATTTTGAAAATTACTTAAATGTTAGATGAAAGAATCATTCTTATTCTTTGTATTTGGTTTACTTGACAGATATGGGTAGATTTCCCAATTTCTTTATTCTCAGTCTTTTCTTCTCTCTCTTTCAGGTATACATACCAAAAATATCTAATTTCTTCATTTAAAAAAAAAAAACAACACACCATTTAAAAAATATGTTAAAGTTTAAGACAAATTGGGAGATTATGTTTCCCCTAGGAATGTATAAAAAAAAGCAAAATGTTTCTGTGGGAACTAAATATAATATTAATGACTTGTATTTGCATAACATGTTTATTACAAACCTTTCTGTCTGTTATTTGATCCTTGCAACATCCTTTGTACAATACATAAGCTATTCTAATCCCTAAAATAATCCATATGCACATTAAATATTTAAATATGTATTATATGTAGGCTTGGCTTTCCCAGTTTATTCTTTCTCAGTTAAATCTCAACTGATGATTCAAAATGATTTTTAAAAACTGAATTTGGCGGTTGGCATTTGAAACTGTCAGTGCTTCCATAGTTTGTCACACTATCACCTTGTGTTTTAACTGATTTTTGACTTCTTGGAGTCCCCAGTAGACATAATCATGAGGACAAGGACATTCACTCTTGCCTTTTTCTTGCAGCAGTGACCAAACTGGTCTTGTTACCCTGTTTTCCTCTACCCCTTCTATCCTCTACTCTGATAATGTAATTTTAATCCTACAACTATTCATTTATACCTCCCAGGAATCTAAATTGGCTTTGTGTTATCTACAAAACAAAGTCTAAAATCCATAGCATTGGCTCTAGACCTGTATCTGTCTACCTTCCTGGGCTTACCTCTGGCCAACCCTCCTCACATGCTCTAGACACTTAAGTTTTCTCCTTTCAAGAAAAGACCATGTACTCTTACACCTTTATTCCTTAATTTACACCATTTCTAAATATCTTTGCTTCTTGTTCTACCCATTAAAGGCCTACATAAATTTCAAAAATCTCATCCCAGAACTTCCCATATTCTCTAAGTCAGAATTTATAATGTGTCTATATAACAGTTTATTCTTTCTTTACAGTACTTGTCATAATGACTTACAACTTGATTTATTGGAAGTACATCTATATGGCTACTTATAGGTATTTGTATGGTATGGATGCCACCAATCTCTTCATTTTATTTCACAATTTTCCCTAGGGAACATTGCTCAGAGTTCTACCATTTCACTATATTTTTGTCAGTCTTTTTGGTCCTACCATTTATTAAGTCTGACTTTAGGCAAGTTATTTGAACTCCTAGAATATCAGGAATATATGTGTAGCTATGTATAGTATAGTTTATCTGGGTAAAATAAATTTATAAACAAATTTTATGCTAGGTATGAAATTGTGTTAATATATTAATAGAATTATTTTCTTATAAGAAAAATCATTAAAATTTGATTTAATTATTTCATCTGAGAATTTCCATAACTTATTTTAGGCCATGTATATATTAGTATGCAAAGTATTCTCTTTTTATAGTTATATTTTAAATATAGATTGCCACTTATTTTTTTTAACCTGCTTTTGGGCTTGCATAAGCAGAAACCATGAAGTTACTCTTACAGTTGATCAAGCAGTTACTTCTCTTTGTCATAAACATGAGGAGTGATGAAATAAATGGCTAAGGATTGACAGGATACTGGACTACGTATGTCATCAGACATTTATCTCACCATTAGGTATATCACCAGTGAAAACAAAAGAATCTCATCTGTTATTTGATCGTGTGCAAAGCTTCTTACATCTGTGTGTAGTTAATTTGGTTTGATTCATAACCTTAATTACTTAACATTATATTTTACAGAAAAGACAATAATAATATTCTTCCCGTCATGAAATCTTTCGTCAGTGGGTATTAGAGTCACAGCAGATGTGCAAGGCTATAACCTAGCAGAATGCAATTTATGCATTTCTGCTGACTTTCAAATTATTTCATTTAACTCTCATTAAAGATAGTTTTTGAAAGTCTGCAAATAAGAAACTCTGCTTCAAGTTTATAAAAAGTTCCTTCTCATGCAGTGTCTCAAAGATTTAAAAACAAATATAAACCAGATTTTTATAGAAAATACATATTTAGTGCTAAACACTGATAATTTAATCAGAAATGCTCATTTTTCTCATTTGTCAAATTTCTAAATAAAAGTTAATAAAATATTAGAAATATTTTAAAGTTTTTGTAGTAAAAAGAAAACATGAAAACTTGTTTTTTCTTTCCTTAGAGGTAATTGCAAATGAAAAGTAGAGTGTAGGGAAGGAAAATCATTTTTATTCTCCCCTCCAAGGTTCTTGGCTGAGAACCCCCTGTAATAAAAGACAGATTAACAAGAAAACAAACAGAAGTTTAATAATGTGTATACCTTCTGTGTACATGAGAGATACCCAGAAAAATTGAGTAATTCTTGAAAATGCCCAAGCAACCACCTTAAATATCATCTCCAGTTAAAGAGAAAAGATGATGTGCTTGGGGTGGGGTGTAAAGAGAAGCCAGTTATGAGACATCACCAGAAAAAGCAATAAACAAGGGTAAGGTTGATATGCAGATTTAAGTCAGTTGTTTTTCCATTGATAAAGAATTTAGAGAAATTCAGGGATCTTCCTCTTCAGCTTTCTCTGTATCAGCTGATTCTTAAAAATAATCATCCTAAGTAAAATAATTCTTATGCCAAAGAGGCATATTTTGGAGTAGTTAATTCTATTGTCCTTCAGGAAGTTTGGAAATCATTTCAGCCATCATTTAATGCCAAATGTTTTCAAACAATATTTCCATGTTTTCATCAAATAATAAACATTTGTAAAATAACTACTCTAATGCTATACTTACTAGTCATCTCCTGTGTTCTGAGCACTGCACTAGGAGAGGCTTCTGAAATAACTTTGTTTTTTTAAGATTTTATTTTTTTATTTGAGAGAGAGTGAGTGAGTGAGAGAAAGCATGAGAGGGGAGAAGGTCAGAGGGAGAAGCAGACGCCCCACAGAGATGGGAGCCCGATGTGGGACTCAATCCCCTACTCCAGGATCATGACCTGAGCTGAAGGCAGTGGCTTAACCAACTGAGCCACCCAGGCGCCCCTGAAGTAACTTTTAATAATCCCCATTGGCAGATTAGAAATTGAGGCTCGGAGGTGGTAAATAACTCAGCCTAGGTTCATAGCTGCTAAAAAACAAAATTCAATTGAGTAAATTTAAAGTTCAAATTGACTTTATTCAGTGATTCATGAATCTGGCAGCATCCCATCTAGCAACAGAAAGGAGCTCCAAAGGTCTGTACAAAATGGAAGGCTTTTATAGGCAGATAGGGTCAGGGACAAGAAAATATCCAATTACCTAAACTTTCTTTGGGAAATGGAAAGGGTCTGTCAGGCAGATTACTTCACTAGTGCTGACCAGAAAATTCCAGACTGACCAGTTATGATTACATAACTGGGAAGGAAACTTCATTTAGATTGGATTAAGTCTTGCTGACATGGAACTTAGCACAAATTACTCCATTTTGGGCCCGTTTCTTTTTTCTTTCTTCCTTTCTTTCTTTCTTTCTTTCTTTCTTTCTTTCTTTCTTTCTTTCTTTCTTTCTTTCTTTCTTTCTTTTTAAGATTTTATTTATTTGATAGAGAGAAGCACAGTTAGAGAGGGAACACAAGCAGGGGGAGTGAGAGAGGGAGAAGCAGGCTTCCCACAGAGCAGGAAGCCCGATGTGGGACTCCATCCTGGGTCTCCGGGATCATGACCTGATCCGAGGGCAGTTGCTCAATCAACCGAGCCACCCAGGCGCCCCGTTGTTTCTTTCTTCAACACAGTTATTGAGTGGAACACCTAGGATTCAAACCAAGATCTGTCTTATTCCCAAGACTACATTCTTTCTATTCCACAGCTGGGGCCTTAAGACTATTTGCTGTCTATGTAAAAATTCTGACAGAATTTATATATATTATTATTTATTTCATTTCAAACTTCATTTGAAAATCTTATTTCCTTTTTATCAGAAGACCTGGTCATACTAAGAGTGAATGAGTATAGTGAGAATTTAGTAATATTGTTAATGTGTTTTCTGAACATAAAGTTATTATAAAAAATAATTTCTTTTTTAAACTATGATATTATTCCTAGAACTTCTTATGCATTCTCATATGTGAGATGCTAATGAAATTAGTAAATGCTATAATATTAGAACAAATGCTGAAAACAAGAAAAAAATGAAAAGATTATTTAAAAATATAATGACAAGTTTAAAGTAATTAACCTCACAACTTGATTTTCCTGGAATTAAACACAGGGCCACTAGCTAAAAGACACTATTTAGGGAAGTAAAACAAAATAAAAACATTTTCTGAGTCTCTTTAATTAGTGATTTGTCTCACTTTGATTACCTATCTTATTACTCTTGAAGATCATGTGACTTTCTTTATATTTTGTAAAATACTATTTAATATTTTAATATTAAAATTTTAAATGTTTAAATTATTAAAGTATGTATTTAATAATATATTTGCATTACTATTTTCTATTTTATAAATAACTTTTAAAAAGAAATCAACTACACTAATAATAATAATTTTCCTTAAAAATAAATCCTTGGTCTTCTGGTAAGTAGCTTGGGAAGATTTATTTAGGCAATAGAACAGTCAAGAAGAATCAGAAAAGAAAATTATATACCAATTATTCAAGATGTAATTTGCTTATGAAGTGATAGGCAATGTTATGCCATATTTGTTTTCCGTAGCTCTGCCTACACCTTTTTAAATAAACCCTTCTGTAAGTAAGTCTTCTGTTACTTTGTGCCTGTGTCCTACTGGGACTTCACTGAACAAAAAGACCCAAAAATGAGTGAATGTGAAATGTGATTCTCACTCTTCATGGAGCTCATTTTCTTATATGGTATATAAATATAACATTTAACACACATGGAGATGAATACCCAAACACTTGCATAACCATGTCACTTCTCAACAGAGAAGAAAAAGTGCAGTGTTTTGACGGTCACCAAGAGACTTTACGCCCAAGCCATGTCTGAAGAAGAAAGAAGAGGAACTTAGCCACCTAGTTCCCCTGTCTGCTACTAAGAAGAAAAATTATATGGTTTATAGTTAGAGGTTGATTAGCAGAATGACTTGAGATAGGAAGCAAAGATTTCCATTTTCCCCATAAGTTCAAAGGAACTTACACTGCTGTTCCCCACAGAGGTATACATATATCATATCTCATAATACATCTTCCTGCATGTTCTGTAAGAGCAGATAAAAATAGGCATGCTTTCCTCTTATGTGTTTCTTCACACTCTCTCCACTTCCGGCCTACCATAAAGATATTTTATTATATTCATTGTTGTCAACCCATTACATCAATGCTTTTTTTACTGCTTTATTTTTAAGAATGATTTAAGACAAATGAATTTGTTACAACTCTGCTACTACATTTAAAAAGTTATAATTTAATACACTTTTTTTTCTATTCTTCTTACGAAAATAATGCTGAATACCTGAGATGTTTTTTTTTCTTTCTTTCTTTTTTCCTTAAAAGGGGTACATGGATTAATCAAGTTTAAGAAATACAGAAATACTGGAACAGTAGAACAAATGTAGCATCTGAAAACAGATCTGGGCTGAAATTATGACTGTCATTTAAATTGGGGAAGTTAATTCCTGTTTCAAACAGTGCTTCCTGGTTAGTAAGTTTTCTTACAAGGAATAAAAATACTTCCATAAACTTCTAGCATTCAATAGGCAATCGATTAGAGACCACCCTTACCACTACTACTGTGTCATTATTTCTTCATGTTAGAAAAGTCAAAGAACAAGATAAATTTAGTATTGGGTGGGAGATTTTGGGTGATAATAGAACTATCAACAATGGGCTCAATTTCCTAGGCTTGCAAGGCAGAGGGGTGTTAAGGCATAGTTCATAAAAGGTAACACATTTCCCTAGTTTCTTCAGTAATATTGAACGGATGTAAGAAGTGAATACTATACTCAGGTCAATAGAACATGCCAGTGACCTCTACTGATACTCTTACCTATAAAAATATGGCTAGAATGCTTTTTTAAATAAAGGGTAAGAAAGTAAAGTAAATGTTCTTTCATTTTTTGGTGGCTAAACTTTTGCTTATCATACATAAGTATTTGCTGATCTTACTTAAATCTTTCTATCGACTTTAAATTTCTTCTACTTTGGGAAAGTTGCTAAAGAAAAAGATGGACAATTTACATACAGTTGTGTGTGCTGGTAAACTACCTCTGAAAAAGAAAATAAAATCTGGTATGTATTATTTACCAAATTCCATAGTGTTAACATTCCCACCGTGACAGCTTTCAAGCTATAAAAGGCAAAACAACCAGTTTACAAAACTTCTGAATGCTTATCAGTACTCTCTCATGACCTTGAAGGAGCACCACCCCATTGTTCCAAATTATCAGGTGAAAACAAATTTCTGGACATATTTGATTGCAGATTATCTATATCTGAGGTATAATGCTATTAAAGGATTGGTCTTCAATGAATCAGAATCAGCCTTGGGATAATAATATGCTTCTACAGTGAACACAATAGTGTAGAAAACAAGTAAGGTTGTAAAGACATAACCCCTCATCTTTAAGCATATGTCTCTAAGCAGCCATGCTTTTAGGATTAGTTTTCAAAATTCAGATTAAGTCTAAAGCATCTAATGCCTTTTTCAATTTCTTCATTGGTGGATTAAACACCTTTTTTATTATTCTGCTACACATCGTGAAACATGGATGGGCAACTAGAATGAATTGATGAAAAGATTGGACAGAGTTATTTATAGAGACTTTCTCCCTTCTATTTTTTTTTACCCATGAATTGTTTATGTTGAAATCAGAGTAAAAATAGAGCTATAAATTAATATGATATATAGATATTAATTCTGGGCTTTTTACTATGGAACTCAATTTGCTGCATGTGATAGTTTCAGGAATTTTGATTCATAATCCTTTGGGGATTATATTTGCAGGAAATGGTGTCTAGCCAGTTACCTCATTGTCTCTTTAGCCAATCTGAACTTAAATTGGACAAGTTTAATTCAGTTCATGAAATATGAGTTAGTTTCTGTCTTCTCTACCTGCCCTGAGATGGACCTCTGAGTAGGCAGGTATGGGTTCAAAGATGAACGTTAATCAGGAGACAATTACCATTCTGTTTATTTTACTTAGTCTGGGGTTGGGTTTACTTATTAGCTTCTTTGATAAAGTCTTCCTACATATAAGATAAAAGTATTGCTCCTTATTTTCCTTTCTAAGCTTCAAGGTATTATTTACTTATTGTAATATCTATCAGACCAGAGCATGGCAAGTGTTAGCATATATAATAAATATATTATGTAAAATTTTCTTTGTACTTATTTTAGTGGCTTATATTGTTTTGTTTATTTCATAATAACAGAAATATGTTTTGTTAATGATTTTTTTTTTTTTTTACAAATTCGGAAGCAGGAAAAAAACTCTTATTTTTATTCAGGTTTTCTTTCTTTTCTTTTTAAAGATTTTATTTATTTATTTGATACAGAGAGAGATCACAAGTAGGCAGAGAGGCAGGCAGAGAGAGAGGAGGAAGCAGGCTCCTTGCTGAGCAGAGAGCCTGATGTGGGCCTTCATCCCAGGACCCTGAAATCACGACCTGAGCCAAAGGCAGAGAAGCTTAACCCACTAAGCCACCCAGGTGCCTTTTATTCAGGTTTTCTAAATCTGAATTCCATGGATGGGTTATACACGGCTGCAAAGATGAACATGTGCACATTGTTCTGGAGAGAAAAACCATAGCTTTCATCAGATTCTACAACAGTTCATGAATTCTTCCTGTCCCCAGTTAAGAATGAACACATATCTTTTGTATAACATATGACATTGGTCCTTTCACTTATCAACTACCATATTTTGGCATTAGAAAAGATGCAGAGGTCTTTATAGAATGCCTTCAGTAGACTAAAATTTATGAGATGTCCTATATTTTTTCAAGAGTTTTGAATATTTTTGTTAAAAAATCTGCATTTATAGTAAATTTCATGCTGGCAATGCCTCTTATAATGTTTATAGTATGATTAGATTCATTTTTAATTACTTTGCATCTTTTATCTTCAGACCTTAATTTCTTTATAATGCATAGATGCACATTGCTAACATCCTGGCTTCAATAATGTTCTATTTTTGTAATGGATTTTATAGTTATATAGTTATATTTTAGAAGCAGATAAATTTCTGGCAGTGTATTCTAACCACTTAGAAATGTCTTTAAGTTTTCATATCTCATTCAACATTCTAAGTTGAAAGATCTGCCTTGTTTAAAAAATGTAGTGGAATAATAACGGATAAATCCTAAGAGAAATTATCTTTCCCATAATATATTGTAATACACAAATTCCAAACACAATAAATGATGAATATTATTGATTATGTGTATTTCAGATCGAGCACTTCACCTCCACATGAGTGTCACTACCTTTTAAAGACCTAGTTCTTTTATCTAGATTAAAGAAATAAGGTCGTGACTGATTTCATAGGTGCTGCTTTCTTTATTCTTCAATCTTTCCTTCATGTATTCTAAATTACTTACACTCACCAAAAATATCTGATCATCCTACCACCCTTTTCTTTTTTCTTTTGTACTTTTTTTTTAGATTTTATTTATTTGAGAGAGAGAGAGGGAGAGAGAGAGGGGGAGAGAGCGTGCACACAAGCAGGGGTAGCACTAGGCAGGGGGAGAGGCAGGCACTCAGTTGCGCAGGGAGCTGGACTTGGGGACTTGATCCGAGGACTCTGGGATCATGACCTCAGCTGAAGGTAGATGTTTCAACCAACTGAGACACCCAGGGGCCCCCTACCATCCATTTCTTGTAACACTTCTTTTGGGCCTTTCTGATTGGAAGATAAAGTCCATATTCTTTAGGTTAATATTAGAGATCTTCAAATTTTTTGTACTAATAGTCTACTACTTTCTTGACCTTGACTTTATTATTTAAACCACTTCAAGCTAGATCTTTTATTATTTACAACAGGATTTTCCTTGACTTATTTAGCTTTATACTTCAGCTAGCTCAAGGCTTGGTTGTGTGGTTGATTCAATAGACAATGTAAAGACATAGATGATCTTTACTGGTAATTTCATAACATACTCAAATACAAATAATAGCTAGTCAATAATACATTAAATAAGCCTATAGAAATATTATATTTTTAAAAAACCTATCTTAAAATGTGCAGGTGTTTTATTTGCTTGCTCTTATGAACGTGCAAGTTATGACTTGTTTGTGTATCATTTACCTTTCTTGCACAGTGGGTGGACTGAACTATAGAATTTCTAATGTTGCTTCTGGTTTGGCAATACTTTTTGAAAAGAGAAGCATATATATATATATATCCCTGTAGAGATGTGTGTGTTATGTATGTACACATGATGTACACATGGAAACATAAAAGCTGATATGGCTTATGGAAAATAGCAAAGACCATTTGCCACAATCTTTGGAAGTAAATTCTTAAGTCACACGTTTGTAATCATTTCTAGGCAGCATTAATTGGTTTGCCTCTTTTAGAAAATCTCATGTAGTTTGTCAGGAGGCACCTGGGTGGCTAAGTCGTTAAGCGTCTGCCTTCTGCTCAGGTCATGATCTCAGGGTCCTGGGATTGAGCCCCACATCAGGCTCCCTACTCGGCAGGAAACCTGCTTCTCCCTCTCCCACTCCCTCTGCTTGTGTTCTTTCTCTCGCTGTGCTTCACTCTGTCAAATAAATAAATAAAATCTTTAAAAAATCTCTTGTAGTTTGTCAAGAGAAATACATGGATTAGTTTCACTCAACTACAAATCTGAAACTCCTTTCACATCTTGCTACAAAATTTGTTTATTCTATTATGCTTTGTTTCAAGCATTCTACTTTGCTAGATTTTGCTTTGTTCATCAGAAATTTGGATGATAAAAATAAATGTGTTGGTAGAAATAAGATTTTTTTTTCCCACTATGGAACAGGTTCAAATGATCTGCCCTAAAGAAGCAAGATCTAGGGGTGCCTGGGTGGCTCAGTTGGTTGGGCAACTGCTTTCGGCTCAGGTCATGATCCTGGAGACCCTGGGATCGAGCCCCACATCGGGCTTCCTGCTCAGCGGGAAGCCTGCTTCTCCCTCTCTCAGTCCCCCTGCTTGTGTTCCCTCTCTAGCTGTGTTTCTCTCTGCTCAAATAAATAAACAAAATCTTAAGAAAAAAAAAAAAAAGAAGCAAGATCTAGTAGAGAAGATTGACCAAGAATAAGTAAATGATGTTCATGTTGAATCAGAAATAAAAAGCATGGTTAGAATGATTTAATAGTTAAAATGGTTAGAATGCTGCTATAACATTTTAGGGTATCACTGATGTTATAGATTGGTCTTGGGTAATATTTACTCGACTTACAAAATGATTTGAATATATATTTGTGGAATGTGAAATGTATGGTCACATACCCTAGGGTAAGAGTAGGGGCTAAGAATAAATTTACTGAATGACCAGAGGAATATTTATGCTTAAAATAATTGCAGGCTTGACTATATAAAATATGATTTAAAGCTCCAAAGCAGACAGTTTTTTTTTTTTAAGATTTTATTTATTTATTTATTTGACAGAGAGAAACACAGCCAGAGAGGGAATACAAGCAGGGGGAGTGAGAGAGGGAGAAGCAGGCTTCCCGCCGAGCAGGGAGCCCGATGTGGGGCTCGATCCCGGGTCTCCAGGATCATGACCTGAGCAGAAGGCAGTCGCTTAACCAACTGAGCCACTCAGGCACCCTGTAAAGCAGACAGTTTTAATGATACCAAAGAAGTGAGAATATTTTAATTGTGAAGGGCATTTGGGGGAAGATTTGCAGCATTAAGCAGGAATAGCTTTAAAAAGTGCATAGGAGGGCACCTGGGTGGGGAACTCCGGGATCATGACCTGAGCCGAAGGCAGTCGCTTAACCAGCTGAGCCACCCAGGTGCCCCAGGCGAAAATACAAAGCTTTCAATTCTGTTTTAACTTCATCCATTTCACAGTTTTATTAGGTAGTATTTCCATTCATTTATTTAAAAATATTCTTTATTCCTTTAACTTCTAAATACCTATTTTGAGCTCTAATATAATTTCTTAAAGTCACAGATACACTTAGCATGATTTCAATCCCCTAAACTCTGTTTATATCTGCTTTATGGACCAATATATGATCAGCTTTTTTACGCATTCACATGTGCTCAAAAATGTATATTCGGCAATTGTTCATTGTATGTTTATATATTCTGTATATCAGTATAGTCAGGATTTAATTTCAGCTATTGTATTTTTGGTTTCTAGATGTTTTTGATATGTTTTCAGATATTCTATGTTACTATATAGTCTAATACCCTAACCAGATTTGAAACTTGGGGTTTATATCTCTTGAACTTAATAAGCATAATTATTTTACAGTTTGTTTTTAGAAATTTCTGTAGTTACTGTGTTTCTGTTTATGCTCTTTGTGGTTTTGTTGCTTCTTGATTATGACATCTTATTTTCTTATGTGCCTAGCTGTATTTAATCATGTGGTGTTCACTAGATTGAAAAAAAAATGTTAGAAATAATTGGAGGCTTAGAATACTGTTATCTTCTCACAGAGAGAATTTTAATTTATTTCTGCTAGGCTCTGGGGAGCATTACCAGTCCCACACCACTTTAATCCAATGTTTTGTTTTCTTTGGATCTGGAGTATCCAAATTGTATTACAGTGATTTTGTACAGCTAATGCAAAACTTCTTGACTGTGAAATCAAGCAAGGGAGAAAGTTTCTATAACTTTTCCAACAAATGGCTATTTTAATTCAAACATATCTTAATTGTGTTAGCTCAGTTATATAGGGAGCATCATAATAATTTGAATAAGAGCATGGATAAGAATTCCTACTTGGATGCTCTAAGTCTACCTGTTTGAAATCAAACAGCGTATTCCACACAAAGCCATCTTACATATCACTGATTTTCTCTTTACTTCCACATTAATGAGGTTTATGAGGCATTGGGAGTCAGTCTTCTGCTGTGAAAGTCAGTAACTTTCTGTTTTCAGTAATCACGCAGAATTCTAATCTCTTCATTCAGAATGTCACATGCTCAAATATTTTATATTATCTACCATGAGCTTCTTTTTCCTGACTTAAATCTAGCTTCCAGTTTCACTACTTTCCCAGCATTTCTCAGAATAGATTACACTCTATTTTTCCCTGAAAAGCTTTTCTTCTATTTACATCTAAAAAAATAGGTTCTTAAAGAACTACATTATTATTTTTCTTCTCTATTTATAGAGAACTTTCTGTGTATTTCAGCCCAAATAAATTTACCTTACTTTCAAACTCAAAGTTAAATAACAATTGTTCTATCATTTGACATTATCTAGTATTTATTTAAATTGTCCTAAGTGTATATCTTGTCTTCCAGTGAGACTGTATGCTTTTCAAGGAAACAAACTTCTGTTTTTGTTAACCTTACAGAATGCTATGTATATAAGAAAACCTCGTAAGTGTTCATTTAAACAGAGAAAAGCATGCTATGATAAGAACAGAATTACTGACTCTAAGTAATATCAGAAGGGCGTATAAAAATGAATATTTACCTTGACTCAAAATCGCTGCCTAACAGCTCTCACAAATTTCCCTTACTTTGATGATGAAAATTCTAATGTATTAAGGTAACTATTTCATTAATGTCTTTTATTGCCAAAATATAACAATAACTCCTGTAAGAGTTCCCAAATCCTTTCTGTGTTTATGACTAATTCAGACTACTTTGGAAT
>PITA01032279.1:0-14143 GCA_004023965.1 Spilogale gracilis
GCACTTGGAACCCACCGTGGCCGTGAGAGTCCAGTGCGTCATGCCCCCGCCCCATGAAGGGAAGCAGACTTCCCAAAGAAAGTGGGGGCTTTCCTGGAGAGGGGAGAGCTGGCCTCGGGCAGAGGTGCCTGGACGACCCCACGTTTCCCAGTGGGCTGGAGGTGCAGGGTCAGGATCCCACGGACACCGGGCTTGCACCCGGCCGCGCCTGCTGGAGGACGGCGCTCACAGAAACAGGTGTTTCCCTGGAAGGAGAGAGCCAGGGGCTAGAGAGGAAGATTGGGAGGTGACCGCACGTCCTGGAGAGAACTGGCAGAACTGGGAGGGCTCTGAGGGAGAGAGGGGAAGGCGGCCTGGTGAGCCTCCCATGCCATCTGAGTGAGCTGTGCCTTCTGGGTCCCAAGCTGCCCTGTGGCCCCCCAGGAAGGAGGAGAAGCCCTGAGTCCCAGTGGGACCGGATTCCGCCAGGCGCCCATCACAGGAGGGCACAGGGCAGGCTGGACGTGTGCCCCCCCCACCTCCCCGAAAGGCTGCCCGCAGGGGGGTCGCTGCGCTCAGGATGTCGTGACTGTGTAGGAGGTCCGACTCCTCCACCTGCCCCACCCGAATCCTCGGGTGCCTGAGTTCAGGTGTGAGGTCAGACGGGGCCAGGGGCAAGGTCCCTGCTGCCCTCCGGACAGAGCAGAGTCCCCCCAGCCTGAAGCTGGAGGAGCGTGGGATGCCGGCCCGCAGGGGACCCGCGGTCATGGGCCCCTCCGGACGGCTCCTGATGGGGCCTCAGGACGGGCCTCTGGACCAGCTCCCCAGCTGTCCCCGGTATGAGCCAGGCAGGCAGACAGGGGTGCCACACGACTGTTCTGTATGGTCCCCACTCTCTCCATTTTGGTTGTTTTTGTTTGGAGGAGGCCGATGTCATAATAAGGATTTTTCTCTCCACTGCTGTCTACTTAGTTACGTGTTAGTTTGCTGAGTGTTACTAAGCTCAAGTCTTGGAAGCGATGGCCCTTTGCTTTGGCAAAGCCGTTCCCGAAACCATCACCACGCGGGAGCACGAGTGTGAGGCGGGGTGTCCCCAAGTCCCCTGGAACCCAGGCAGTGTTGGGGACCCGAGTTGGCCCCTCCAAGGATTTAGTCCAAGGGACAGCTCTGCCTGTTTCCATCCTGCTGCTAAAATGAGTGAGTATATAAAGTGGGATCGATGAGGTCACAGGGTCTCCCTTTTCAGCACCTGCCTCCTGAACCTTCCAAACTTGCCATCGTGTGGTTTCTTCAATTTTCGGTGAACCGTGAAACTAATCAAGGTTTCATTTTCATTCACCCTTAGAGAACAGAGCTCTGGAGACAGGCGTCTCCTTGGTAAGTGCTTCCTGAGCTCAGAGACAGGAAGGGTGCCTGCGCTGGGCTGAAGGTGGTTAGGGAAGGTGTTTGCAGAGCCCCCAATTCTCAACGCACACGCTGAGGCATACACACTACTCCTGACACATGCCAAGTGCGAGTGCTGTGGGGCTCTATAGACTTGATCATGGCTTGTCCCCGCCCCCTCCCACTGAGGCTGGATAGGAAGTGATGGCTCGACAAGGCTAAGTATTCTTCCTAATCTCCAGCTATGGCAAGTGTGGTCCTGAGCCGGAGTCCAAGAGCATTCGACTAGGTCACAGTGTCCTTAACATCCCTAGAACCCGAGAAAGTGGCAGAAATCCAGCACATTGGCATGGGGGTGGGGATGGTTCAGAGATGAGTCTTCTCTCTCTGGAGTTCTTCCTTCTCTGCCCTACACGTTGGCTGTTCCTCCATGCTGGAAAGGAAAAGGTCAGCCTGTTGCATGTAGGTCTGAGACATGTTTCTGCCTAAAACATGGCTTCCTTGCTTCTCATGGCTCCTTTCTCCTGCTCATCTCCTCTTTGCCAACTTACCCCGAGTGAGTGAGTGCCCGGGAAGGCAGAGGGAGCGGGAGAAGCGGGGTTGGGGCTGACACTTGCCCACCATGTGGAACCTGCACAGCTGGCTGGAGACTGCTTCCGACGGAGGCTTAATTCATCCCCCGCCTCACCTTCTCCTGCATCACGCCTGCCACTCTCATTTCACCATCTCAGGGCCCTGCTGGTCACCAGCCCCATCGGCCTTTTGATCCATTCCAGATTCTTCTTTTCCTAAAACCACACGGAAAACCCTGATATTAGGGAGAGACAGAAAGCAGCAGGTAACAATGAACTTGGCAGGAGGAGGCAGAGGGGTCGGGGTTTAGAAGCAGACCTGAGAATCAACTGCAGATACTGGTTTCTGTTATTGGTGGTTCAAGGCAAGCACGCAGATCTCTGGATGTCAGGAGGATCCTGGTCTGTTCACTGGCCCCGGTCTGGCCGTTCCCTTCCCTGAGGTCTAGCGAGAATGTGTGGAGCGAGCCACTTTCCTAGCGGTGGGGGATGAGGGGATGGGTAAACCCAGGGAACACTGCACACAAGGACCTCTAGGTATTAGGGTCAGACTTGATCATCTTATTCGATATTTGAACAATTTGGAGGGAAGTTGATTGCAAACTTGCGGGCAGATGAAGATAGATGTTGTAAGATGCTAAATGCCCCAGCTATTGAAGATCAATGTGATTAGCAGAAATGACTCCATAAATGACCAATGCGTGGACACGACCAAGTGGTATGCCGAGGGCCATGACCCACGTGCTCTGTATTTAGGTGCAAGACGGTAATTGGGTAGTGACCTCAGGCCTGTTCTCTGAAGCCGTTGGCTTGCTGTGAAGCTGTCCCCTGAATAACAGGAAGGGGGGACAGAGACAAAGGCGTGTTCAGGGCCTCTGACTGTCTCTGCTTACATTTTACTATTAGCACCGGGGAGAAATCAGGCCATGCCTTTAACACTTGGCTTAGAGAACTCTTCAGCAGAAGTTCAAGGTTATTGCTTGTCAGTTCTTCCTTCAAAACACTAAAAACAGGACACTAAGCCACAAGTCCGTCAAATTCTTTGCACCTTATGGTGAGGACTGCGTTTCCTCCAGTTTGTGATAATATGTCCATTTCTATCTGAGACCTCCTTGGAATCACCTTCAACCCGCATGTTTCTCCCAATGGTCTTTTCAAGGCCATCTTCACTCCTCTGAATGTCCCTCCAAACTCCTCCAACCACCACTCATGGCTCAGTTCCAAAGCCGTTTCCACGCACTTGGGGTTTCTTCCCGCAGGCCCGGACACTCGTGACCCAAGTCTGCGTTGGTCCAGCTGGGCTGCTAGAACCACACACCACAGACCACGTGGCCACAACCACAGGAATTTTTTCTCACAGATCTGGAGACTCAAAGTCCATGATCAAGGTATCGGCAAGTCTGGTTACTTCCGAGGCCTCCCTCCTTGGCTTACAAGATGGCGGCCCTCGCCATGTCCTCATCTGGTCTTTACTCTGTGTACGTGCTCCTGGTGTGGCTTGTGTTCAGATTTCCTCCTCTTATAAGGACAACAGTCATTTGGGATTAGGCCTTGTTTTTAACTTAAGCACCTCTTTCAAGGCTCTATGCTCAAATGCAGTCATGTGCTCTAGTACTAGGAATTAGGGCTTTAACATATGAACTTGGTGGGGACACCCTTCAGCCTGTGCCATACCATGTGTGTAAAAAATGGAGATGCGTGAGCCTGTTAGTAAATATACAGAATACTTTTTGTGAGATACACAAAAACTTGAAATATTGGTGGCTTCCAAAGAGGGGAATGAGGGCTTGAGATGAGGGGAAATTTTCCTTTTTCTTTACACTGTTTTGTAGATTGATTAAAATTTTTTTAAACTTAGTTTTAATTTTTGAAACATTGGAATATAATTGACCTATCACATTCTGAAAGTTTAAGATGGACAACATGGTGATTTGATATTTGATTACCGCTATAGCATTAGTTAAACTCTCTCTCATGTTACATAACATGTTTCTGGTTTTTATGGTGAGAGTCCTTAATATCTAGTCTCTTAACAACTTTGAATTTTATACTTGAGTATTGTTGACTATAATCACGATGCTGTGCATTAACTCCCCAGGACTTACTTATCTACTAGTTCCTTGTTTGTGTCTTTTTTTTTTTTTTAAGATTTTATTTATTTATTTGACAGAGAGAGAGATCACAAGTAGGCAGAGAGGCAGGCAGAGAGGGAGGAGGAAGCAGTCCCCCTGCTGAGCAGAGAGCCCGATGTGGGCCTAGATCCCAGGACCCTGAGATCATGACCTGAGCCGAAGGCAGAGGCCTTAACCCATTGAGCCACCCAGGCCCTCCTGTTTGTATCTTTAAACATCTCCCAATTCCCCCAGCCCCTAGTCCCTGGTAACTACCATTCTACTCTCTGTTTTTACAAGTTTGGCTTTGTTAGATCCCACAGAGAGAGGCTATCTATACAGAGGTCTTTGGATCGTATCAACATTTTAACAGTTTTTAATCCATGAATATAAGGTATCTTTCCACTTGTATGTGTCTTTTTCAATTTCTTTCATCAAGGTCTTACGGTTTTCCTTCTACAAATATTTTATTTCCTTCGTTAAATTTATTCTTGCATCTCCAATTGTTTTTGATGCTGTTGTGAGCTGATATTGTTTAAAAGTTCTTTTTCATGATTCATTATTATTTTTCTTAAAGATTTTATTTATTTATTTGACAGAGATAGAGATCACAAGTAGGCAGAGAGGCAGGCAGAGAGAGAGGAGGAAGCAGGCTCCCTGCCGAGCAGAGAACCCGATGCAGGCCTGATCCCAGGATCCTGAGATCATGACCTGAGCTGAAGGCAGAGGCTTTAACCCACTGAGCCACCCAGGCGCCCTCTAATGCAGAATTCTTAAGTTTCTGTGCCTTCTCTGCTTCTTTTAACTCCTCACGAGAAGTTAGCTGCTGGGAACCTTTCTTTTGATTTCCAGAAGGTGGTGCTATAGCTCATGTTTGTGATTTCTTTACCCTTAAACCAAAGCTACTTTTTTTTCTTTCTCTCCCTTCCTCCGTCATTCCCTTCCTCCCTCCCTCCCTCCTTCCCTCTCTTCCTTCCTTCCTTCCTTCCTTCCTTCCTTCCTTCCTTCCTTCCTTCCTTCCTTTCGATTTTATTTATTTATTTGCCAGGGAGAGAGAGAGCAAGCACAAGCAGGGGGAATGGCAAGCAGAGGACGAGGGAGAAACAGGTTCCCCACTGAGCAATGAGCTCAGGATGTGATCCCAGGACCCTGGGATGGTGACCTTAGCCAAAGGCAGATGCTTAGCTGACTGAGCCACCCAGGCCTGCCCCACAGCCTCTTTGTTAAACCATTCTCCCCATCTGCTGGAGCGCTGAGTCCAAGAAGCTGGCAGCAGGTGGTGGGAGGTGTGGGTTTAGCCCCTGGGCAGTAGGGGTTTAGCCCCTGGGCAGTAGGGGTGCCCACAGCTCCAGGTGCAGTATTTACGGAGGCTCATGGGTGGACTTCTTACCGAGTGCAATCCCTGTATTATCTTTTGAAATTCCTATCTGACTCTTTCCAAATATTCTCTTACCTCCCCAAGTCATGGAGGTCCCACCTCCATGTTCTGGACCCTGATGAAGAGAAACGGGTTTCGGCAGCTTTGTCCTGCACAACAGGGTAGCTAGGCACTCACTCACTGGTCCCCGTTACCCCCCATGGAAGGTTGCTGCTGTCCGGTAGGTCAGCCCTGAGCAGTGTTCCCTGGGAGGGGAAGGGCGATGCTGGGAAAGTTTCTTAGCGTTGTCTCTGTGGCAACCAAACTCATAATTTAATCCTTTTGGATCCAGTGAGGTGCTAGAATCTCCCCTATGTAGGGCTGAACTTCTGCAAATTCTCTCATGCCGATCTTCTCAGGTCAAAACTGCCTACATTTTTTCCCCCCTGATCAGGGCCAAATGGGTCTGGGTGGGTCCGCGGGCTCCATGCGTTCCGCAGCAGGCGCTGAGGTCTGTCTGCCTATTACCAGATGCTCAGGGGGATGAGACCTCTCCCAGGTCCCTTGACATATTGTTCTAGATCCCACAACACCCAGGAAGGCGCTTTTGCTTGCCGCTGGATTTCTAATCACTGTTTCAAAAGTGGGATAGAAAGGAGGACAGTCTTACATTCCTATGAGGTTGACATCACTCGCTCGGTGTGACTTTTTAAAATCACGTGCATGTATGATCTATGTCATCTGTTTAAAATCGACACATTGGTAAAAAGAAAAAAGAAAACCCATATGCAAAAGAAGTCTATTATAACATTTCTTTTATCCACAAAAATTTGGAAACAATCTAGATGCCCAATAACAGGGGAGATGTTAAATCTATGTTGGGATGCCTATCAAAACAAACATCAGATACATTTAAACAGTGGTTATTATTCTATTAAAAATCCCATAAACACGACATAGAAACCTGTCTTTTGGGAGGCATCTGGGTGGTTCAGTCAGTTAAGCATCTGCCTTCGGCTCAGGTCATGATCTCGGGGTCCTGGGATTGAGTCCTGCATGGGGCTTCAGGGGAGGTGGGCTGCTCCCCCTGCTGGTGCTCTCTCTCCCTTGGTCAAATAAATAAATAAAATCTTGAAAGAAAGAAAGAAAGAAAGAAAGAAAGAGAGAGAGAGAGAGGGAGGGAGGGAGGGAGGGAGGGAGGGAGGGAGGGAGGAAGGAAGGAAGAAAGAAGGAGGGAGGGAGGGAGGAAGGAAGGAAAGAAAGAAAGAAAGAAAGAAAGAAAGAAAGAAAGAAAGAAAGAAAGAAAGAAAGAAAGAGAAACCAGTCTTTTGTGCTTGTATTAGTGTGGACTAATTCATCACCATGAATTGCTCTTGAACTCGCTTACAGAATCACATTTCAGAACCCTCTCGAATAGAGAGGTAGAGGGGGAAATGGTTCAAACAGAAGAAGTCAGGAGAAGCAGAATTCAGAGGGGTAAAAAACTGAAAGAGGTAGAGAGATACAGAAGTAGAGAGGTAAAGGAAGGAAATGGAGATGTGGAAAGGAGCAGGGAAAAGACACACACGAGGTAGAGGAGAGACACGAGGAGCCAAGGAGTGTCCAATTCGGTGAGATCCAACTCTGGCTCCGGCAGCTCTTCGGCAAGTTGTTTATCAACTATGACCTCAGTTCTCTTGTCCTGAGCTTCCCGTGACTGCGGTGATTCTTTATTTGTTCCATTGACGCTGAATATTTACTGCATCCCAGGCGTTATTTTAAGTGCTGGGGGATAAGACGTGCAAAAGAAACGACTTCTCCGGGCGCCTGGGTGGCTCAGTTGGTTAAGCGACTGCCTTCGGCTCAGGTCATGATCCTGGAGACCTGGGATCGAGTCCCGCATCGGGCTCCCTGCTCTGCGGGAAGCCTGCTTCTCCCTCTCTCACTCCCCCTGCTTGTGTTCCCTCTCTCGCTGTGTTTCTCGCTGTCAAATAAATAAAATCTTTAAAAAAAAAAAAAAAGAAAAGAAAAAAAAGAAACGACTTCTCAAAAAACTCAAGAAACAAGAATCAAAACAAAGACGTTGCCTTCATGGAGAGTATATCATAACAAGAAAAGACAGACGATAAGCAAGTTAGTAGCAAAATGCATTTTTGGAAAAAAGAAATCCGGGATAAGGCATTCTGAGGAATGGAATGGGAGTTGCAATGTTTAAGTTAGACATCCCCAAGAAGCTAGCGTTTGTGCAAAGGTTTAAAGAAGAGGGGGAGGCTCAAGTCACGGTGAGCTCTGGGGGAGGGCAGTTACTCGCAGTGCATTTGAGGTGCTTAGCGCAGTGCTCGACCTGTAGAAATACTCAATAAATGGGAGCATAAAAAGGTGGCAAATGGACTGAAATAAAAGAAAATTGCTCAAGAGGACAGCTCAGCGATTTAGTAGACACTGGGTTTTACGGTTTGGACAACTGGATGCAGAGGATGGGCAGAGAGATCACCTGGTATTAACAAGTGAGATCGTTTTCTAGGTATCCAAAAAAAGAAATTGGAGAGTGTTAAATAGAGCTATTCACCAAAATGAATTAATTTTGAATACTTTGCCAGCACATTTTTATCTGAGGGAGTTGTGAACAAGGGATCTTGTAACTAAGACCTATGAGCTCTTTGCAGAGCTGGGTTGGTGGAAGAGCCAAAAAAGAAGCAAAATAAAGCACGCAGACTCATCCTAACTGTGGGAAAGCCTGCCTGTCTCCTCATGCAATGCAATGACATTCCTGAGTCACCTGACCTGGGCTCTCTTGGGGGAACAAAAGGCGGTAGGAAGTAACCAACAAATCAGTTCAATTGCTGGCTCTTAACTCTCTACCCTCCCTCCAACAATTAAAAATAGGAAAAGGCATAGAAGAGCCCTTTTCTTCTATACCAACTACTATACTCATTGGTATTCATGTTTACTCTTTAAGAGAAGAATGAAGATCACCAAATGTGGTTCCAAATTCATCCCTTAGCTTTGCTGGGATGTTAGGTCTGAATCCTATTCTAGTTATTTCCTTTTCTTTTACTTTTTAAAAGATTTTATTTATGTATTTGAGACAGAGAAAGAGAGAATGATTGGTGGGCAGGGGCAGAGAGAGAGAGAGAGAGAGAGAGAGAGAGAGAGAAGTAGACTCTCTGCTTGATTCCAGGACCTGGAGATCATGACTTGAGCTAAAGGCAGACACTTAACCAACTGAGCCACCGAAGTGCGCCTAGTCCTTCATTTTAGATGAACTCTTGCAGGAGAGTTTTGATGAGCTGTAAAGAGTAGCTTTTCATTCAGTAGACATTTCCAAAGAAGAAGGTCCTTTCCAAAAGGATAATCTGTAAGAGGTGTCCACACCGTGTCTGGGGCTGAATGAAGACCTCAGTTTCCCACTGTACCTTTCTGGGTAATTACTCCCAGACATCCTGTGAGTGGCGGACACTCTGAGCAGTAAGATACATTCCCGGCTTTCTTTCTTTTTTTTTTTTTTTTTTAAAGATTTTATTTATTTGACAGAGAGAAACACAGCCAGAGAGGGAACACAAGCAGAGGGGAGTGAGAGAGGGAGAAGCAGGCTTCCCGTGGAGCAGGGAGCCCGATGTGGGGCTCGATCCCGGATCTCCGGGATCATGACCTGAGCCGAAGGCAGTCACTTAACCAACTGAGCCACCCAAGCGCCCCTCATTCCCGGCTTTCAATTAGGAAGTCTGATACCAACAATTTCATTACAATGTGGTATGTGTTGGGACGAAGGGAAACATGGGATGCTGTGGGAGCACAGGTCAGGGGCACAGAAGCACATCTGGGGGCTACAGGTTGGTAAGAGATGCTTGTTGGGTGATTGTAGGAGGATTACTTAGAGCCAGCTGAAGGGAAGAGTGGGTGGCAAACATTCTAGAAAAAATATACTGTAAGATCAAAGAATTGAAGCTGAGCAAAGTGTACATGGGCAACCACAAGCTGTTCAGGATTACTCAAGGATAAAGTAAAGAGCAAGAAAGAGTGGGAAAGGAGTCTGGGCAAGAAGTAGGCAGAAGGCGTTTGGTTACTTTGTGTACCAAACTGTTTCGGTAGCTATGGGAAGAAGACAGCTGATTTATGAAATGTTTGGCAGGTAAAGTCTTACTGATAGCTTGGATTCAGTTTGGGTCGGGAGTGGATAGACCAAACTCCGAGATTTCTGGTTTGGATATAACTGGAAGGCATTTAGACTGGGAATTTAGCGGGGAAAGCAGTCTGCATGGGCCGATGAGGAGTTCTCTATGGACGTGATAAATATGATGGGCCAGAGGAAAAGCCACATGGCCATGGCACCAAGAAGTTGGATAAAGAGGTCTGAAGATACAGAAAGACGTGAGGACCATGGATAAAAGACTCCAGACCATCAACCTGGACAGCAGATGGTTAAATGTATTGCAACAGCATTTGATGATTATTACTATGAGAGTTAATGAGATTTTTTCTTTCTGGTAAATTCTGTAAGAAAAGCTGTATGAGAAATACACTGAAGAAGAAACACCAGGAAATGGCAGTGTTAATGGGGGGGGTGAAGAAGACTAAGAGTGAGAGATAATGGTCAGGAAGGCAGGAGGAGTGCCATGAAGGGGAAGAGTTGCAGATTCCAATGGACAAGAACCCAGGGAACAGAGAAGGTGAACAGAGAACAAAACCCCTGGAATGGGTGTGAGTTGAGAGAAGGACCAACAAGAAATTATCCAAGTAGACCAGCTATGGGCTGTTTCCTCTTCTAAGGTTGCTAACCCCTTTGTGGAGGCTCTCCTGACTTCATCTAGACCTAATCACCTCACAAAGGCCCAACTCCAGATACCTTCACAGGCAGCGGTAGGTCTTCAACATGTGAATAGGCCGCTGTCCCAGGATTGGGTCCTTCACAGTGACTCCAGGGGAGGAGATTTGAGCAAAAGTCCCCAGAAAGCTGGTGGGGAGGAGTTCTATCGGAACACTCTTTTCCAAGCTAGGACAGAGAGACTGTGTGCTTGTGTCAGCTGGGAGACCGAAGGAGACAGCCAAGATTCCTCAGGCTCTTGGTTGCTTGTCCGCTAGGAAGCATTGCTGACCCATCTACTTCTGGTTATTCATCCCCTCGCCTTCCCCAACCATCCACACACCCAACCAGAGGGGGCAGACAACACAGAGAGTTACGGTTAGAGCAGGGCCAAGGTAGAGAACAGAGGAATCCTCCCCATGTTTCCAGGCTGAGGAGCGGTGAGGTGGGCGGTGGAGGTAGAGAGTGTGCGTGTGTGGGGAGGGAGCTGGGAAAGAGGTCTGGAAGCTCTCACAGGGATGGCAGAAGGATGGATTTCCATTGGTGTAACCTGGGAAGTGACGAGGAGCCCCTGGCCTGGGCCTGCTGCTAATCCCTCTCTCACAATCTCCATCCCTTTGGCTGGGACAGTGGCCTTTCTGAGGGGGACATCTGGGACAGGGAGGAGGGTGAGGTGGGTAGCACCAGCCCCAGGACCACGCTGGCTCTGAGGCGAGGTCCTAGCAGGGTGTCACGGTCTGTGGTGTGATGGGGGGAAAGTGTGGCTATCGGGGGGTGTTCGCTTCTGTTGGGAAGCGTAGGGCTGTCAAGAGAATAAAAGGACACAGGAAGAGAGCTTGGGGGAGGGTCATATTCAGTCTTCACCTCCCTCCCAGGCCCAGTTTGATCTGGACCTTGTGTGGTTGGAACACAGAGTTAACAATGATAAGACCGTAAGACTATAGGCAACACATATCAAATACTGAAAAGGCATCATTTTATTTAATCCTGGCAAAACCCTTGCAGGTGGGTTATTATTATTATTTTTAAAGATTGTTATTTATTTATCTGACAGAGAGAAACACAGCTAGAGAGGGAGCACAAGCAGGGGGAGTGAGAGAGGGAGAAGCAGGCTTCTCGCTGAGCAGGGAGCCCGATGCGGGGCTTGATTCCGGGTCTCCAGGATCATGACCTGAGCCGAAGGCAGACGCTTAATGACCGAGCCACCCAGGTGCCCCTTGCAGGTGGGTTCTGTTACTGTCCTATTTGCCATGTGGACCAGGTGATGCTCTCAGAGAGGTTAAGTGACTTGGTCTGGGTGTTGGGCCAGGAAGTGCCGGAGTCGGGATTTGGGCCCTGACCCCGTGGTGACCGAGCTTTGCCTTTGGCCACCCTACTCCATTCCGGCCCAGCCTCAACTCACCGCAGTAGGTCTGACAGGGACTGGGGTGAGCCCAGAAGCCTGGGGAGTTCTATGCAGGGATAAGCTGAAAGTCCCCAGTCAGTGACCCTGGAATGGCAGCAGCAGAGGTTGGGCTTGATTGCCTATAAGGTCCTACTGTCAGAGGATTGCGTTCATGATAACCTTCTCTACCCACTGCCACCACCAGGGCTCCCTCTAGTCTTGTGTGTGAACTCCCTAGCCTTCTCATTTCTTGAAAAGTCTGGAAAGCTCACAGCTTGGCTTTGAAGTCCCAGCATCATCTGGCCCTATGAGACCATCTAAATGTCTCTCCCATCATGGACTGAGGCAGAAACATGGGGACCTGGGGCTCAGGATGCTCTCAAGTGTGGGCAGGGGTGGAGGAAGTAAGACTGCGTGAGAGTGAAGTGGTGACCTCCGGTCTGAGGAGGGTGGCTGTGGGCTCAGGTAGGAAAGACTGAGTCTGAGCTGAGGGAAACACGTGAAGAAACACACAGAAGACTGTGCCAGATAAGGCGTAGGGGGAGGAAAAGTGGAGGGTCCACCATTTTGTGCCTGGAATAAAGTGAAACAGAAAAATACTGAGGCAATAGAAATCTTGGCTTGTATTTTTTGGAGAACTGAGTGGGGAGAATAGATCAGACCTTTTTCTAATATGTTACATTAAACTAACTCCCAGATATTTCATTGAATTCTTTTGGCAAATGAGATTCCTGAGGTCTCAGGACATCAGAGAAGGGAGTAGAAAGGAAGTGAGAAAGGAAGGTGACATTTTTGTTGGGGGAGATTATGATGACTCAATATTTGGAAGTAATTGACAAAGGAGAAATCCTATAAACACATAAACTGCTAAGGGCTGTGGACCTAAAATGCTCATGTGCTGCCCCCCCCCTTTTTACTATGACAGCCAACTTAATTGGTGTTTTAATTTTATTTACTTATTTATGTTAAATATTTTATTTATTTATTTGAGAGAGTGAGCAAGAGAGAGAGAGAGAGAGCACAAGCAGGGGAGGAATCGAGGTAGAGGGAGAAGCAGACTCCCCAATGAGAAGGGAGCCCGATGTGGGACTTGATCCTAGGACCCTGGATCATGACTTGGGTTGAAGGCAGACGCCTAACTGGTTGAACCACCCACGTGTCCCTTCTGCTGAACTTCTAAAAAACTCGACTCTCTGCCCACAGATCTGGCACCTTGGCCCTTTCAGCAGCAATTCTGGGCTGGGAACGAGGGAACCACCCTGGACTAAAGGGGTTAACATACTCTTTGTGTTCTTCTCCCAGAAGGCTGGTGGGACATCGTGGCAGCCAAGAGGAGAGTGCGTTCCAAGAAGGAGACTGTACTCAACCAGGGCAAATGCCACTGAGGGGTCCAAACACGTGGATAGAGAAGTCACCATTGAATTTGGTAGCATGGCGTGATTGGTGAGCCTAGCTAGAGAGGAAGATGGCCACTTGATTGGGGTAGGGCTGAGCAGAGACGACAATGAGAGGCTGCTGAGGGCTGGTAGAGAGAATGGAAAAATCTTCAATAGGTTTTGCTTTGAAGGTGAAGAGAGCATTGGGGTAATGATGGCAGAGTAAGGATTAACATAGATTTCCTCCATTTTCATCATAAACAACTGCCTGCCCCTCTATCACCAACATACCATTGTATCTCACTGCCATGGGCAGGGAGCTAGCTGAAAAACTCTGCAAAGGGATGGGGAAGGGACATTAAAGCAAGGAGAGGAGCCCAAGTGCCCCTGTTGGGCCAAGGGCACAAGGAGCCCCTGGGAGGCAAACACGCAGAAAGCTCCACACCAGCCACCTAGCCCGAGGCCAAGTGGGTAGAGGGGTGCCTGTGGTGGGGGAGGGGGGAGAGATGCACAAGAAGTGGCCATGTCAGCACAAGTCCCGATTAGACAAGGGACCCCAGTCTTTGCGCTCCTGGGCATTGGGGTGGATGCCTCACTAGACCTGGCAGCCAGCGTGTCTGACCAAGCAGCCCAGCTCCCTTGCGTCTGATCCCTGGTAACCCCTAGGGAACTGGCGGAGATAGTGGAACCACTCTTGCCCAGTGGGCTAAAGGTCCTGGGTGGGGGCACAGGACTGTGTTGGGGGTAAGGAAACACCTGTAGATCTTAGTCTGAAAGGGAGCTTCTGGGAGTAATTCTGGCTGGAACCTTTGACCTCCTCTCATGCTGCCTCTCCCAGGCTGGGTCCCGCCGGAGGCCTGCTGAACCAGGGGTCCCTGAAGGAAGGACGGTGTTGGCGAGAACAAGAGAGCCCCGAAGATTCTTTTCCAATCACTGCGAGGCCTCTCTGCCTTACTGGGTTTCAGTATCTTTATTTATAGGCAACAAGTGACATGTCATCAGAAGGCAGAATGTTTTTACAGCAGATGACCTTTAGTGGTAAGGTATTCTGATCAACAAGATAAAAAAGGCTTAGGTTAGTAAGTTACATATAGAGTTAAACTAAGATATAAGCTAGATTATTAGTAAACCAGCTCTGAGTCATCCTGTCTAGCACTTTAACCATAATAGGAGGAAGTGTTATTTATTTCGTAGGGGT
>PITA01032280.1:0-14135 GCA_004023965.1 Spilogale gracilis
AAAAAAGAACAAACACATTTTCTTGCCTCTGCTGCAGAGCTCCACATCGAGAGGACACATATTAGCCCACGCACACATACTCAGAAGTGGCCACACACACACACATACACACACACACACATCATAACCACACAATCTATTGCTCATACACGGAAGTGAATTTAATCTCTGTGCATTGCCTTCTTTTAGTTCCTTTTCTGCTTTTGGCTGCAAGGGACAGGGCTGGAGCTGAACTTCTCTGTCTAGGATGTTTCTTGGGGCCTCTGCATCAGAGCATTTCCTGTGTCTGATGTGCTGTGGGATGCATGTGTACACGCGATACCCTCACATGGCTCATGTGCCTCATGTGGTAACAGTGGCATTCAAAATACACAGCAGGTTAGCACGGGCTTTTCCTCTGAGCAAGGGAGAACTCAGCTGGCAAGATATATGGGATCTCTGTAGGGCGGGGCTTTGCCTAGGCATGGTACTCTTCCATTGAGGACAGTGGTTCAGCCTGAGTTGATGGAGAGGTAAGGAGGGAGGAGGTTCCAGTCTTGCAGGGGAAGGAAGCTCAGTCATGCAGCAGGGCCAAGAGCAGAGTGTTACTGTCCCATCCCAGGTTTATATAGTGATGTGCCTGCAATGGGACAGGCTGGGCTCATCTATTTCTCCACTGACAGCTCTATTGATTACCTACTATGTGCCAGGCTCTCTGCTCAGTTCTGGGGATACAGTAGGGAAGAAACCAGACCTGTCAAATATTTTCATGGAGCTTAAAACACAGAATCATGGCTAGGAACTCCCGCTAGGGAGCCAGGTGGCCTGATCTTACATCCTGGCTCCAGTGTTTAATGGGTGCGTGACTCTGGGTAACTTAACTTTCTGGGCCTCTTTTGTATATTGGGAAGAATAATAGATCTTACCTAAAAAGCTGCTCTGCAAATATTCAGAACAGTGCTCTGTACTGTATGGTGCTCTGTGCAGTCATAATCTTCTCTTACTTGTCTTTCTTCTTTTTTTTTTTTTATAAAACAGCGTATTAGGGGAGCAATCAAGCAAATATGAGGCATATACTATGTATAAGACTTTAGTTAAAGAAGTGTGTGCCACTACTTATCAGGTGTTCTGCCCCCACCTGGGGTCATAGAAGGATACCGGAGGGGTCAGGTCTGTATTAACGAGACTTCTCTCTCCTCAGTCTCTTTTCCTCTCTGCCCTTGCCTGGTTCTCTTCTCCTTACAGCCCAGTGAATGTTCTCTGTATTTTCTTGACCTAGGGCAGTGTTGTTATTTGAGGAGGAGAGAGATCTGAGAGATGGATGTGACAGGTGAGAGAAAGGCTGAAGTGCAGGGTCAGGGCAGCCCAGGCTCGAGGGCCGGGGGGAGGGGAGGCTGGTGATGCCTGGACCTGACATGAGATGTACAGGGAAAGAGCAGGGTCAGGTGGGCACAGTGAGGTCCAGTTGCAACCAGAAGTTTTGGATGTTTATGGATGCCCAGCTCAGCTCAGGATAAGCTGATGTCACATCCGCTATGGTATTGGGAGTCAGGGCACACAGCATAGTGGGTTGGAAAAACTGATTCATTAACCACAATGAAATTGACTTAAATAAAATGATGCAAACACAAGTCTCTAGAAATCATCCATCATCTCCTGATGACTTATAAGTTAATCCCAACTGAATCTTGTACTTCTCCACCCGAGGTGGCTGGTACCTGTCCCTCTCTAGGGAGAAGGGCCTTCTTGGCTGGTAAGTAAGAGTCCCAGTGCTAGTGGGAGGGACAACAGCAGGTGATGGTCTTGTAGAGGGAAGCTCTGACCCTGTTCCAGGACTGCTCCCCTGGATAAAGACTGTTCATTCTACTCTGGCCTCTCATGTCGCCTATCTTAACACAGCAGTGGGGGGGAGTGGTCTTGGCCAAACGTGGATTTAAATTCAGGCTGACACTGAGTAACCATACTGGGCCTCAGTTTTTTCATCTATAAAATGGTACCACTCTATCTTTGTCAATGTATTGTGAAAATTAATTGAGTATATATTAACTATCCAGTAAATATTAGCTACTCTCCAGGCTGTATCAGGGGACATTTACAAAAGTGATAGTCTAGTTTCTTACAATAAAGGGGGCTTATCAGATAGTTACTCTTTGTCCAGTTTCTTTGTCCAGTCTAGGGAAGTGGTCACCAGCACCAGAGCTGTGACCTCCAGGGGTAAGATGCGCACACTCCTCTCCACCTTCCCCTGGCAAAATTATGCTGATCTTTCCTGCCTCCCTTCCTGAGACAGCCTGGAGATGCATATTTATGTATTTCCAGTCATCATCCCAAGAGCTCAGGTTTTCCTGTCCTTGGTGTCACTTTAATTAATACACTCCCGTGTGCTGGGTGACAAAATTAGGTTGCAGGGGTGGCAGGCGTTTATATCACGAAAGGGGAGAAAAAGGTGTTTTGTACCATTTTCTTTCTTAAGCTCCATTATTAATCTTTGCAATCAATACTCCTTTATTTTTGGCTCCAGGAGGTGGTGGGTTGGAATCAGACTGTCAAGCAATTTAAGGCCACATCTGCATAAGTAATAGAGATGGTTTGTTACTTTCAGTCTGGGTGAGAACATTGCCCCTGGCCAGATGTGGCAGGGCTAGGCTCTGTGATTCTCATGCCAACTTCATGATGTGTTTGATTTAGGTAAAGTGCCTGGAACCTGCTGGGACTAAGTTGTTATTAAACACCACCTGTGTTTTTCACTTTAATTAATTTCATAAGAATTAGGATCTCATGCTTTAATTACCATGGTAACCCTTTACAGTCATGGGAAGAAAGAAAGAGATGTGGCCAGAGTGGTCCTTTGGAGGCCTTTAGATCTATGTGTTGATGTCCTTTATCCTGAACCCCAGAGCAAACCCCAGCAGCCCAGGGCCATGTTGGGGCAGTGACCAGCCTGCAGCATGTGCCTCCTAGCAGCGACAGCCCCGTTGACTGGGGGTCACTCCAGGATGTAATCCTAACAAGGATCCTCTTACTTCTGCATAATGAAAGAGCCTCTGAATTATTAGAAGTGATTCTTCCTCTCTGTATTTTTTCATTCTTGGTCCCTTCCAATCCTTCCTATCCCTTGAATGGACTCAGAATTGTCAGCTATCTCCCCAAGGCAGGTTTGGGAAGCTGCTTTTGGCCCATCACTTGACATCAAGATGTCTGCTGCTAACACAGCTGTTTCTCCCAGAGAGCACATCGAGAGGTCCAGACCGATTCAAACACTGGCCCTAAAAACATGGTGTGCTATAAAGTTACTTGATGTATACTTATTATGATTATTTATGGTTGCATTTAACAAAGTTTGCATTCAATTTGATACTATTTACCCCAGTCCTGTTACTGATGCTGTTACTCAGTGTTGTGGGTTTGCTGATGCGGGAAGGGAGCTGGAGTATGTGGGCCCAGTGGAGAAGGGAGCTGCTGAAAAATCAGCCACATCCATTCCCATCAATGAGTATCAGTTATCGAAGGATTACTATGATTTGGCTATATTATCCGAGACACTATGTGCTCTTTCTGTACATATGTACATCACATGTATACACTGTGTTATATATATAGATATGTGCTATGAGTTGTCTAAGTGCTCGACATGCTTTTTATCATTTAATTTTCACTACACTGAGCTATCATTGCAGAGAAGGGAACCAAGGCAGAGAACCAGTCCACACAACTGGTCTGTGGCAGAACCTGGATTCAGATGTCTGCTTGTTTGCATCAAAGCCAGTGCTTTCCCTGGCATACACCACTTCACAAAGTATTGATGTTGGAAGTCGAGAGGAAATTCTCCAAGCTGAGAGGGGACCTGTTGGGCCCTCCTGAGTTTCATTTTCTTCGATTCTGCTGTTGCTGACCCTGCCACCTCCTCCAAGGTACCCAGGGCTGTGGCTGCTCCCTGTGCTCTCAGCGGACACCGAGCTCATCGCTGGGGTTCCCCAAGGTGGGCTGGGACTTTGAAAATGCTGCATCAACTCACGTGGAATGAGAAAACATGAATATATTCAGACATTACAAGAGATGAAAAACTGAAAACATACACTATGAAATCTGAGTTGGAAGTCTAGCCTCAAAGTCATCCTCTAGGTCTGAAGGAAGAACATTTGGAGTCAGAACCCACTATGAAATGTTTGCTCACACCCTTGCCAGCTGCAGGACTGTAGACAAGTCACCTATCCCATATGCTTCGGCTTCCTCATAGGAAAGTGGAGACATTCGTGCTAAGCTCTCTTGAGGTTCATGAGGATTTGACATGGTGCCTCACACATAGTAGGTGATTCTGCTTGCTGAAGGCTGGTCCAAGTGCACTTTCATACTAACTGTGCAAGAGGGCCGTGATCTTTGCTTCCCTGTAAGAGCTTTCCACTGGGCATCTGCACATCTCTGCATTCCTGCTCTGCTACACATCAGGATCAAGTGATTATCCCATGTGGCTGCGTTCATCCCTTAGAAGCACGATACCAGAAATGAACTCCTTCTATAGGGAAAACTGTGCTTTCTACATACCAGGAAAGTCCAGGTCTCCTCACACGTTAGCTGACACCGTTGTTCATTTCCTCGTTCATCACAGAGTTATTGGGCTGGGTGTTAGTGGGGTGGCAGTAGTGCAGTGATATTATCATGTAATTGACACAAGTGACTGTGATGTAAGAGTTGCCCATAACCAGGGATTGTGCTATCCATTTGTTAATTCACTCATTCATTCCTCCACTCACACATTCGTGCAGCTAAGAGATGATGGGTTCCCATCACGGGCTTGGTGCTCTGTTAGGCTCTAGAGATAAAAATGTGAATGAGGAAAACATGCTCTGCACCTTCGTATTGAATTGGCCCTGACCCATTCAGACCAGTAACTCCGTACAGCACGATGAGGAAAGAGCTGTGATAGAGGGAATGTTGGTGATTATCAGAGCACATAGGAGGTGTACACATTTCCTGGGGCTGCCATAACTGAGCCCAGGCCCTGAGAGTTCCTCTCCAGACCGTCACAATAAAGCAAATATAACAATGAAGTGAATCAAATGAGTTTTGGGTGTTTCTAGTGCATATGAAACTATGTTTACACTACAGTTTAGTCTGTAAGTCTGTCACGGACAATGTGTGAACCTTAATTTAAAACAACTTTATTGTTAAAAAATTCTTACCATCATGTGAGCTTTGAGTGAGTCAAAATCTTTTTGCTGGTGGAGGGTTTTGCCCCTGTGTTGATGGCTCTCTACTGGCCAGGGCGGTGGCTGCTGAAGGCGGGGCAGCTGGGGCAATTTCTTAAAACAAGACAACAATGAAGTTTGCTGCATCAGCTTACTCTTTTATGAACAATAACTCTGTAGCATGTCATGCTATTTGATAGCATTTTATCCACAGTAGAACTTATTTCAAAACTGGGAGACAGTCCTCTCAAACCCTACTTCTGCTTTATCAACTAACTCTGTGGGATACTCTGAATCTTTTGTTGTCATTTCACTAATCTTCACAGGAGTAATTTCCATCTTAAGAAACCCCTTGGTTTTGCTCGTCCATAAATAGCAACTCCTCATCCATTCAAGTTTTATCATGAGCTTTCAGTTCCAGACCACTCCAGACCAATGCATCTTGAGATACCATTTCTAATTCTAGTTCACTTGCTCTTTCTACCACATCTGCATTTACTTCCTCCAGGAAGTCTTGAATCCCTCAAAGTCATCCATGTCAACTTTCAAACTCCAGTTAATGTTGATATTTTGATCTCTACCTATGAATCCTGAATGTTCTTAATGGTCTCTAGAATGGCAGATCTTTGTCAGAAGGTTTTCCACTTACTTTGCCCAGATCTGTCAGAGGAATTACTGTCTATGGCAGTGATGTATTACAGAATGTATTTCTTAAATAATAAGTCCGGCAGGTTGAAATGATCCCTTGAACCATGGGCCACAGAATGGATGTTGTCTTAGCAGGTGTGAAAACAACATTAATCTCATTGTACATCTCCATTAGAGCTCGAGTGACCAGATGCATTGTTAGTGAGCAGTAATATTTTGAAAGGGTTCTTTTCTTCTGAGCAATAGGTCTCAATAGTTGCCTTAAAATATTCATTAAACTAAGTTGTAAACAGATGTGCAATCATTTAGGCTTTGTTTCATTTATTGAGCACAAGCAGAGTAGATTTAGCATCATTCTTAAGGGCCCTAGGATTTTTGGAATGGTAAATGAGCACTGGCTTTGACTTAGTCACCAGATGCATTAGTCCTTACAAGAGAGTCAGCCTATCCCTTGAAGCATCGAAGCCAGGCATTGACTTCTTTCTACCCATGCAAGTCCTAGAAGGCATCTTCACCAGTAGAAGGCTGTTTAATCTACATTGAACATCTATGGAGTTATGTGGCCACATTCACGGATTAGCTTAGCCAGGTCCCCTGGAGAACTTGCTGCAGCTTCTATATCCACCTCTGCCACTTCACCTTGCACTTTTATATTATGCTGATGCCCTCTTTCCCTAAACCTCTTGAAGCAACCTCTGCTAGCTTCCAGCTTTCCTTCTGCAGCTCCCTCACTTCTCCTAACCTTCACAGAATTAAAGAAAGCTAGAGCCTCACTCTCCATTTGGCTTTGACTTAAGGGAATGTTGTAGCTGGTTGGATCTTCTATCTGAACCACTCAAACTTTCTCCCCATCAGCAATAAGTCTGTTTTACTTTCTTATCATTTGGGTGTTCACTGGAGTAGCAGTTTTAATTTCCTTTGAGAACTTTCCCTTTACCTTCATAGCTTGGCTAACTGGTGCAAAAGGTCTAACTTTTGGCTTATCTCAGCTTTCGACATGCTCTCCTTAATGGACTGAATCATTTCTAGCTTTTGATTTAAAATGAGAGACATGCAACTCTTCCTTTCACCTGACTACCTCCGAACACACACATTTACTGATTATGTGTTTGCCATCTTGTAGTGTGTGGTTGTGGCATCCCAAAACAATTATAATAGTAACATCAAAACTCACTGATCATAGATCACCACAACAGAAATAATAACAATGGAGAAATTTGAAATATTGAAAGAATTACTGGAACATGAGAGAGACACAAAGTGAGCCAATGCTGCTGGGAAAACAGTGCTGATAGACCGGCCTGATGCAGGGCCACCACCATCTTCAGTTTATAAAACATGCAGTGTCTGCACAGAGCTGTAGCGTGAAGTGTGATTGAGATGAGGTATGCCCATGCTGCCCGTACTGTAAATCAGGTGACTGAACAGAAATTTGTCGCCTCCCAGTTCCGGAGGCTGGCAGTCCACGAGTGAGGTGTTGGTGGGGTTGGTTCCTTCCCAAGGCTGTGACAGAGAATCTGTGCCCTGTGCCTCTCCTGGCATCTGGAAGGTTGCTGGAAATCTTTGGGATTTCTTGGCTGGTGGATGCATTCATTACTCTGGCCTCAGCTTCATTTTCCATGTGGCGGTCTCCCAGGGTATGTGACTGTCTGTCCAAATTTCCTTTTAAGGATGCCAGTTTTTGGATTACAGCCCATTCTAATGATCTCATTTAAATTGACTACCTCTGTAAAGACTCTCCAAATAAGGTCATGGTCTGAGGTATGGGGGGGGTGGTTAGGACTCTGACATGTCTATTTTGGGGGACACAATTCAATCCATCACAATGGGAGTCTTAAACGGAATCCTGGAGTAGCAATATGTAGCCCAAGACCTAGACTATATGAGGAGATAGCCGCATGTTTAGGAAGAAGAAGCAATAACACAGCGTAGAGAGGAAGGATGAGAGGTGAGGGGAAGCCCAAGGGCGTGGGGAATGGTGTGGCCAGGACAGAATTGTAGAGGTGCTAGCTGGAGGACCAGGTAGACACGACTTCTGGAAGGCCTGGAGAGACATGGTTAGGAGGGGCCACTTTGTTCTGAAAGAAATGGGAAGCCACAGAGGGTTGTCCAGACAAGCATCATGATCAGAAGTCATCATAGCCTCCCACACTGTCACGCCATGCAGCCAGGAGTCACGCCTCCTACACCTCAGGATGCAGCTCTTTTCTGGTCAACCGAGTTCCCCTGTTAGACATAAGATCAGAAAAACACTGTGCATGGCTCCTTCAGGCTTTGGGGGCATGTGGTGTCTCTCCTGGAGGCAAGTGCTGTGGGCAGTGAGCCAGAACTGCCTCTGATTGGCATTAGACGCATCAGGAGGGAGGAGCACTGGAAGAGGGATGAGTAAACCACATGCAGGGCTGGAAAGGTGGGCTCCATTGGACTGTCCCATCCTTCCCATGGCGCCATTGCTGAGTGGCATGGAACGTGAAGCCTCTCCTCTTTGCATTCGAGCCCCCTCCCACTTGGTGTCAACCTCCCTCTGATCTGTTTACTTTTGCTTTTTCCAGCCTGGCTGGTCGAACTCATAATGGGTATTTCCAGAAAGGCCCTTAGAGAGAGCTTTAAGCATCCCCTGTTTGTTTATATGCCCAGAACATCCAGAATAGAAGAGAAGGTGAGGAAACATGCATGAGGCAGCAGAAGTGTGTGGTTTATACATCATTCATCCACTCAAACAAATTGAGATGCACTGTTTACAGAGTGACTTGTGATCTAGGGATAACATCCAGACACAGTTCGGTCCTGGTGCTCCAGGCTCTAAATTCCAGAGAACAGGAGGCTGCCTCTGCCAGCCTCCAGCCCTGTGAATGCAGCGGGAGGGAGACATTTCTGGGAGGCCTAGCTAACTGAAGAGCCAAAGAAAGCACACCAACTTCGAATAACATAGTCCTTTGAGGGATCCCATGGCAAGCTCATTTCTCTGGATGATTGCAGCCCACTTCTCCCTAATATTCACCATCAAGTCTCCTTGCCCTACTGAGGAAGGGACTGGCTCTGCTTTGGGTTTATGGCTGGGTTTGGTGTGTTGTCTTTCATCCCGAGGCCCTGTGGTGACAATATTATGTTGCTTCAGAGTCAGGGAGGCCCACAGAGACCTTTGAAGGTAGTTAATTGGCTTTGCCCTGGTGGGTGTGGTATGGCCATGGGGTTGACTTAACTTGGAGGCAAGTCCCAGCAGCCCCCACTTCTGGGGAGGTGGCTGCAGGCCCTCTGTAGGGGCAAAGCTCCTGTTATCCAGACAAACTGAATTTTAATTGCTTTAATTCTTTGTGAGATCCTCCCCCATAGTATCTCTGAGTCCTGACAGACACTTCAAAATGAGATTCTAGTTTTCAGAGAAAAATAGTGATGTTTCAGGGAAAATAGTCCATGGTGCTGCTTTGTGGAAGAGAGAATCCTAAATAAGATAAGGATTTAGTGCTAGCCCAGGCCACAGAATCATGAAATATCACGGTGGGAAGCTCTGAGAGCTCATCCTGGCCAGGGGTTTCAATCACAATGTTTATAGGGCAGGGATGTCAGTGTGGGCTTAAGACCAAGGAGAGTGCTGGAGTTTGTGGTGACCCAGAGATCACAAGCTCATATAAAAGCATTCAGAATCAAAGCAAACAAATGCTAGCTAGCCAAATTGGCCGTTTCTGGACCTGTCATGAAGACTGGCATTTTATAACCACAATACAGCACATACGTCTCAATGAATTGGGATCATCGATGCAACCACAAAGTGTCTCCCATGGGCCAGCACTGTTCTTGGTGCATTGCCTGAATTCACTCAATCCGTGAACATCCCTGCTGCATAAAGAAAGAAACTGACGTACAGAGGTTGAACTTGGTGCAGGCCATGGGGCTAGCAAGTGGTAGGGTGAAATTCACAACCACAGTCTGACTCCAATGTCAAAGCTCTGGACCTCAGCCTTGAATGATCACGAATGCCCCTCAGAGCCAGAACCCAGGTCTGATAGCACCAAACTGGACCATGTTGCTTCTGCTTCTCAAGACTGTAACAAGTCAGGGTAGAGCCGGGCTTTGCAGCCATAACGAAGTGGTTTACATGCTCAGCTCTAGTGCTGGCTGGGTGTAGGGTCCTGGGCAAGTTGGTGTGAGTCTATAACTCTTGGGCAAGTTAGTTCACCTCTCAGGGTCCTGAGAATGAGGACTGTGATAGATTCCTCCAGGGCTGTCAGGAGGATCCAATAAAGAGGAAGGAGCATAAGGCATGGATAGGTCTAGATGCCCTCTCACTGCCAATGTCTTTCTCTTTGTCCTCTGGGCTGTGGAAGCCACAGCATGCTTTTCCCACAATTACTCCTTGGTGGTTTATTTAGTGTTCTGCAGCTGCGTATGTTGTTCCCATCAGACAGCGTACTGTTGGACACAGGCAGAGTTGTCCTGAGTGTCCTGCCCAAACCCTAAGAAGTTAATGGGATGCATAATTATCTTAAGCAAAAAGCAGGATCGTGCTCCGTTCTGCCAGCATCCAGCTGCTGCAGCATCAGCCCTGTTTCTCCGAGCAAGGCACCCATGGCTCCTGGTGGTGCCCATGGAGAGAGTGCCAACCCAAGGCTCGTAGAGCTCCGAGGTGGTGTGGCTGGCAGCTGGCACTGCTAATGGCACTTGAAGAGCTTTTTGACACCATCCTTGGTTGGAGCCGGCACAGGAAACTCGCCCAGGCATCTGTGAGATGCAGGCCCGAAAAGCACAATGGCAGGCAGGCCAGCAGACTCACCCTGGCGCTGGCACAGCCTCGTCCTAGAAACCTCATCATTCCTCATGTACCAGGTGGGATGAATGATTCATCACAAAGGTTGATTTTAAAGATGAACGAGCCAGCCATTCTATGGCACTTGGCACGAAGTGGGGCCCCTGCCATTCCTGCACCCAAACAAGCCTCATCAATAATAGAGCATATCTTCCTCCTCGCAGCTCCCTTCCCTAACCTTTCCATCAGTCTTCATCCTTGTTAAAGTGATTTTTCTGCACGCTGATTCAGAACAGCCAGTGTCTTGTAGCTCCACATTTAATTGCAGTCGGCTTTGTGTTGTGCACATGTGCTAGCGTGTTCTTCCCTGCTTTCCCAGGCAGGGAGGGCCCGGGACTCTGCTTTCTTGCCCTGTGAGTGCTGCCTGCCCAGGCCCATCAACAAGCTCGGCAGGGGGCAGGGGGCGGGGAGGGGGAGGAAAGATGTCTCCTGTGGTGTGATCCCTGCACTAGCTGCATTGTGTGGTTTCTCTGTCACACATATCTGCCTCCCACAGAGTCACCGTGCCACCACCGAGGAAGCCCCCGCTGCTCCTTTCCTTTAAAATCTGTCGCAGTGCACAACATCTCGTAATCTGAGCGTCCAAGCCCTCTGGCAGTTCCCTCTTCTGTCTTCCCTGTCTTCTTCCTGCCCTGGGGTCCTTCCACACACACTCATACATGCACACACCCAGGCCCTACACGTGTGCATGCACAAGCGCAAGGGCTCACCACAGCTCCTCGGCCCTGCCTTCTAGAACACATGTGAAAGTGTCCTGCTCTGACTTCCCAGTCCCCCAGTGTATAGAATGTGCCCCCCGGCTCCTCTCTCACATTCTCAGGTGCTGTAATCATCTGGGGGATGTCAGCATTTCATCTCCCATGGTTTTTTGAACTTGTAGCCCATAACACTGTCCTCAGTATTTTATAATTATGCCCTCAGCCCTACCCTACCATTTCTTCTCCCTTGTAATAAACTGTTAGTAGTTCCCAGAGGTTTCACTGTCTCCAAGATCCATGGTTTGAAAATACAGTCTCCTTTGCCCAGAACAATCTTCATTCCTTTCCTCCATGCATCAGTTTCCATTTTCTCCTGAAGTTCAGCCTCACCTTTCCTGCTGACCCTCCCTCCTTGTCCCCACAGTCTCCTCTGTCTCTCCTCTGCTGAGCTGTGTTCGGTTCAACAGCATGTTCCAGTAACTCTGAGCTTCCTTCAAACAATGGGTTTTGCATTATATTTCTGAGTGTCCGCCTGTTAATCCTGCTCACTTGGCTGTGGGCTGCTTGATGTTACTGCAGGGGGACAGTCAAGTGTATGCGTTTGGGAACAAGCAGTGCGGAGTGGACAGACAGCCCTTCTACTTGCTGCTTCTCTAGCCTTCTGTAAGTTAGTACATCGCCCCGAGCCTTGATTTCCTCATCTCTAAAATGGGGGGATGATAAAAACTTTAGGTAAGAGTATGGCTAACGTTGGGGGCACCTAGGTGGCTCAGTTGGTTAAGCGACTGCCTTCGACTCAGGTCATGATCCGGAGACCCGGGATTGAGTCCCACATCGGGCTCCCTGCTCTCCCTGCTTCTCCCTCTCTCTCCCCCTGCTTGTGTTCCCTCTCTGGCTGTGTTTCTCTCTGTCAAATAAATAAAATCTTAAAAAAAAAAAAAAAGAGTATGGCCAATGTTAATGAAACAACACAAATGAAGTATTAGCACAGTGTCTGTAAGTCAGCACGTGATAGCTGCCTTCTAACATATCAGGTGACTGCCTGGGAAGCTGACATAATTAAGGGGCTCGGACAGACATCTAGAAAGGAGAAGAGGGTGGGAAGGACAGTGAAAACAAAAGCCAGCAGGGAGAAAAGAGACTCAGGCTGTTTCCCTGGAGCACAGGAGGATGCAGGCTGTGCAAGGAGGCAATGAAGGCACCTTCACATCTTCCCAAAGGGCTGCTGCTCTGCCTTGCATTTCAGTCACATTTATGACAGCTTCATAATGGATTAAGAGCCCCAGCAGTGACATATTAAAGGCTAATGGTGCATCCTTCTTTTGTATTGATTTGTGGCAGCAAATATTTGTGGGTGTTGAGTGCTGCGCATCCACTATATTGTTGGCATGGAAGTGCTGCCGGCTGGCAAGGCTATTTTGTGTTCTCCCACTGAGCATGAGGGGCAGGAGGGGCTGGGGAAGCAGACAGCTGCTGCTTGGAGGGTTCATGCTCAGAGGATTCTCTCAGCTAATACTGATTTCCATTAGATCCACAAAGAAACTGGATCTTGAAGTTTCAGTACCATGAGGAGGAAGCCTGGGGAACACCCGGCCCCATCCCTGAGTTCCTTGGTGATTGGTGCCTGGGCTGCTCGGATCACAGAGCTGTGTGCTGTGTTACCTGGCTCAAGGCTGCAGGTCTTCTGTTCAGACTCTCACACCATCATTATGCCTGCTTCCCTGCAGATGACTGGCCCACACTTGTCCTGAAGGGAGACTGGTCAGCTCAAGACAAGCACCTTTCCCACGTGATCTCCAACCTAGACATTATGAAAGTGAGGAAAAAAAGCAAATTCATTAATATATTATTCATGCATATAGTAACCCATATTTATTCAGGTGTTTACTATATGCCAGGCACTATAAGTAAGGGGGCAAATTATCCCAGTTTGACTGGAATTTTCCTGGTTTTAGCACTGAAAGTCCTATGTCCCAAGAAATCTCTCTGCCCCGTGCAAACTGGGATGATTGGTCATACAGTTGTAGGTACTGGTGATATAGCAATAAACCAAATGACCAAGTCCCATTCTAGGGGGAGAACTGACATTAAAAAGCCTGTGAAATATTTCTTTGCTTTTATCATATAATTTAAGAATTTTATGTAAGGTTGTCAGCAAAGGCCTCACAGAGAAGGTGACATTTGATCAGAGATCTAAGACAACTGAGAAAGTGAACCAATTAAAGATGTGAGGGAAGAGGATATCAGGCAGAGGAGAAAAGAGTTACAGAAACCCTGAAGTGGGAAGGCAGGGATGGTCAGTGTGGTGAGAGTAGAGGTGGTGGGTTCTGATCATATGGGACTCTTCAAGCCATTCGAGGATTTTGGATGTCTCTTTGAGAGGTAGGAAGCAACTGGAGGATTTTGGAGAAAGAGATGGCATGACTGGACTTAGACTTTGAAAGGATCATTCTGCCTGTCCCCCCAAGCAACAGAGTATAAAGTGAAAGGTGGAGGCAGGGAGGCCATTAGGGAGATGGCCTCAGTATTCACGTAAGTGATATGTGGTGAAGATGATGAGAGACAGTCTTCTTCTGGAGCTCTCTCAGTGGTAGGAGAGAGCAAATAAGCAGAGGTAGTATGTGAGAGATATAAGGAAGAGAGGAATCAGCAGTGATTCCAAGGCTATTGTCCACAGCATCTCAAAAAATAGAGCAGTATTTGTCTGAGATGGACAAAAGAGAGGAAGACAGGTTTGGCAATAGGTTCTGGGGCTACCAATTCAAGAGGTTAGGTTTGAATGTGATCTATGTAGGGACTTGATGGGGTGGGTCAGGGCTA
>PITA01032281.1:0-14114 GCA_004023965.1 Spilogale gracilis
TAAAACAACTGTCTAATCATTTGGAGGGAAATTCTATACCCTCATACCTTATACCAACTATAATCCAACAGTACAGATACTAATATGAAAAAGACATAGTTATTGGAAGAAATATAAGTAAATATACAAGATCAGAGTAAGTAAAACCTCTCAAGTAATGGTAACAGATATATATTTTACCACAGAGTAACCAAATTTTCTGTATACTACCACCACCCAAATTCTATTAAATGTTAAATAACAAATCACTAAATAGGATTTGTAACATATAAGACTTGCAAAGACTTAATATCCTGAATATATGCATATATTTTGGAAAAGGATAAGGGATCATTTTTATTCAAAAATAATGAAAGGAGAGTAATATTATGTTCATAAATAAAGCATAAATTGCCAATAAACAATTCCAAGATTGCTGTGTATCATTAACAACCAAAAAAACATGAATTAAAATGAGCAAAAGAACAAAATATTATTTGGATCATCATATTGGCAAATACTTAATATACCGATAATGCAGCTTGTATTATTAATGCATATTTGATCTCCAAGGATGCTATCCCATTTTCCAGATGCATCAGCTAGCTTTTGTTTTGTTTAATTTTTCTATATTAATTACAGTTTACATTCAGTAGTGACTTTGAAGTAGGGTCACCAAAGACACTTTTTTAAACTCAGTTCATCTTATCTATATAACAGGTTGAATATGTAAAGCATCCTCAATCATATCTTGGTGAGACTTTAAGAAACCCTCCCCATGCTAAAATTGTTTGGTCAAACCAACAACTTTTCAAAAAACAAAGAGAATTTCTAGTTTCCCTTTGCCTGTTTACTAGTCTTTTCTCCAAATAGCTAATCATATTATGCAGAAATAATTCCTTTATAATTTGGACAGATATAACTCATGATAAATGTTAGACCTAGAGGTATAAAAATTTATATAGCTGTGTATGCATTTCCACTGCTACCTTCGAGTGAGAGTTAAGTGAGAAAGTGAGACTACATTATAACCATGTCACTACTGATAGTTCTTATTTACTTTGAGTTCTACTAAGGATGAAAACTGGAGCCTATAAAACACCAAAGAGTAAGTATGTTCATATTTCTCAAATCAATTATCTTCTGTTATGAAATTTGGAGAAATAATTAAAATATTTCTTGTCACTTTCCTAAATGTGTGTATAATTTATCTAGCTATCTATCCACCTGTCATCTATCTACATTTATATACAAACATATGTTAATATATATTTTTAAAAATTTAGGGGCACCTGGGTGGCTCAGTTGGTTAAGTGACTGCCTTGAGCTCAGGTCATGATCCGGGAGATGCGGGATCGAGCCCCACATCGAGCTCCCTGCTTGGCGGGAAGCCTGCTTCTCCCTCTCTCACTCTCCTTGCTTGTGTTCCCTCTCTGGCTGTATTTATCTCTGTCAAATAAATAAATAAAATCTTTTTTTAAAAATTCAATAGTTCATAAGGATGTGAGAAATTAATTTCATTTCTAGAATGTCATTTCTTTTTCAAGAATATTTTTTTACAGATTTTATTTATTTGACAGTGAGAAACACAGCTAGAGAGGGAACACAAACAAGTTGAGAGAAAGAGAGAGAGAGAGAGAGAGAGAAACAGGCTTCCTATGGAACAGGAAATCCAATGGGGGCATGATCTCAGGACACCTGGATCATAACCTGAGCTGAAAACAGACACTTAATGACTGAGGCACCCAGGTGCCCTGACTTTTTTAAGTATAATCTTGAAATAGAAGTAAAGAATGTCTTCTGGTCTTTATAAATATCTATGTTTTTTAATTAATATACTGAGAAACTATTTTATTCCAGATAATGTGATGAGATGAGTCTACTACTAAGTATAAGATGGGCCCTGATTTCAAGATCATCACAGTCTAATTGGGTGATAAACAGTAAATAAGCAATTCAATATAGCTCTGATGTAGGGATGATGGATATAGGAACACAGTGGAGTTACAGCCAGCCTAGTCTGTAGAAACTGAGATATTATCTCAGAACTTACTCTAGATCCAATGAGGAAAATGTATTAAAATGATCAAAACAGGAGACAGGTACTCCAGTTACAGTATGAAGGTTTCATATTGAGAAGGAGATCAAAGTGATCTGAAATACAGTAGAAGCAGGTGGAATGAAAAAGATGGACTTTTTTGTAATTCATTAAAGATATAAAGTCTAAACAAATTGACCTTATCCAGATGCAGGCAATAGAGTGAAAGGGGACCTTCTTAAGGATAAGTAATAATAAGGAATTAAGCAAGAATGGTGTTAGTAAATTAGTGGATAAAGATGCAAGATTTAAGTAGACTGAGTAATGAATGAAAGAAGGGTAGAGAAGAGAAGAGATGAAAATATATATATTTTCTAGGAGAATTCACTGAAATGGCATAGTCTTTGGAAATTCAATGACTGGATGTTTTCCTGAGCTATTTTAATGAATACAACCTGTGCCAAGCATGGGTTTGGTGCATTACTAAGAAATGTAGAAATAAGGCAGTCTTCAATAGACCCCAAAAGAAAGCAGGGGTAGCGATTCTCATATCAGACAAATTGGATTTTAGTCTAAAGACTGTAGTCAGAGACACAGAAGGACACTACATCATTCTTAAAGGGTCTATACATCAAGAAGAGCTAACATGGGAGCAGCCAACTACCTAAGCCCACTGTTAAACAAAATAAAGAATCATATTGATGTGAATACATTAATTGTAGGAGACCTTAACACACCACTCTCACCAATGGACAGCTCATCTAAAAGGAAATCAACAAAGAATCAAGAGCCTTGAATGACACATTGGACCAGATGAATATATCATATTATAGATATATATCATTCAGAACATTCCACCCTAACAGAGAAGAATACTCATCTCAAGTGCATATGGCACTTTCTCCAGAATAGGCCACATACTAGGTCACAAAACAGGGCTCAACCGATACTGAGGATTGAAATTATTCCCTGCATATCCTATGACCAAAATGCCATGAAACTGGAATTCAACCACCACAAAAAGTTCAGGAAAATAATCAAACACTTGGAAGCTAAAGATGACCCTGCTCAAGAATCTGTGGATCACCCAAGAAATCAAAGAAGAACTGAAACACTTCATGGAAACCAATGAGAATGAAGATACATCGATCCAAAACCTATGGGATACAGCAAAGGCAGTCCTAAGGGGGAAATTCATAGCCATCCAAGCTTCACTCAAAAAAATTGAAAAATCCCAAATACACCAACTCTCATTATACCTTAAAGAACTGGAAAATCAACAAAAAATTAAACCAACCCACCACACAAGACAGGAAATAATAAGGATTATAGCAGAGATGAATGAATCAGAAACTAGAGATACAGTAGAACCCATCAAGAAAACTAGAAGCTGGTTCTTTGAAAGAATCAATAAGATCGATAAACCATTGGCCAAACTAATCCAAAAAAAAGGGAGAAGACCCAAATTCATAAAATTATGAATGAAAGGGGAGAGATCACGACTAACACCAAGGAAATAGAAACAATCATCACAAATTACTATCAACAATTATATGCCAATATGTTTAGCAAGCTAGAAGAGAAGGATACAATCCTAGAAACCTATAAACCACCAAGGCTGAAACGGGAAGACATTGACAATTTGAATAGACCTATATCTAGTAATGAGATTGAAGCAGTGATCAAAAACTTCCCCCAAAACATGAGTCCAGGACCAGATGGATTCCCTGGGGAATTCTACCATTCAAAGAAGAAATAACACCTATTCTCCTGAAGCTCTTTCAAAACCTAGAAATGGAAGGAAAACTTCCAGACTCCTTCTATGAAGTCAGCATCACTCTAATTCCCAAACCAGACAAAGACCCATCAAAAAGGAGAACTTCAGACCAATATTGCTGATGAATACGGATGCCAAGATTCTCAACAGGATCCTTGCTAACAGGATCCAACAATACATTAAAAAGATCATCCACCATGACCAGGTGGGATTTATCCCTGGGATGCAAGGCTGTTTCAACATTTGCAAATCAATCAGTGTGATTGAACAAATCAATAAGAGAAGAGAGGAGAACCACATGGTCCTCTCAATTGATGCAGAAAACCCCTTTGACAAAATACACCATGTGTTCCTGATTAAAACTCTTCAAAGTATAGGGGTAGAAGAAACATTCCTCAAACTCATAAAATATATCTACAAAAAACCCACAGCAAATATCATCCTCAATAGGGAAAAACTGACAGCCTTTCCTCTGAGATCAGGAACAAGGCAAGGATGCCCATTCTCACCACTACTGTTGAACATAGTGTTAGAAGTCCTAGCAATAGCAATCAGACAACAGAAAGAAATAAAAGGTATCCATCTTGGCAAAGAGGAAGTCAAACTCTCTCTATTTGCAGATGATATGATACTCTGTGTGGAAAACCCAAAAGACTCTACCCCCAAACTACTAGAACTCATACAACAATTCAGTAATGTGACAGGATACAAAATCAATGCACAGAAATCAGTTGCATTCTTATACACTAACAATGAAAAAAATAGAAAGGGAAATCAGAGAATCAATTTCCTTTACTATAGAACCCAAAACTATAAGATACTTAGGAATAAACCTAACCAAAGAAGTCAAGGATATGTACTTGAGGAACTACAGAACACTCATGAAAGAAATTGAAGAAGACACAAAAAGATGGAAGAGCATTCCATGGTCATGGATCGGAAGAATAAACATTGTCAAAATGTCTATACTGCCCAGAGCAATCTATACTTTCAATGCCATTCCGATCAAAATTCCACCAACAATCTTCAAAACGTTAGAACAAACAATCCTAAAATTTATATGGAATCAAAAAAGACCCCGAATCACTAAGGAATTGCTGAAGAAGAAAAGCAAAGCTGGGTGCATCTCATTACCTGACTTCAGCCTTTATTACAAAGCTGTGATTATCAAGACAGCATGGTACTGGCACAAAAACAGAGAAATAGACCAATGGAACAGAGTGGAGAATCCAGATATGGACCCACAAATCTATGGTCAAATCATCTTTGACAAAGCAGGAAAAAATATCCAGTGGAAAAAAGATAGTCTCTTCAATAAATGGTGCTGGGAAAATTGGAGAGCTACATATAGAAGAATGAAACTAGACCATTCTCTTACACCACACACAAAGGCAAACTCGAAATGGATGAAAGAGTTCAAAGTGAGGCAGGAAGCCTGGAAAAGAACACAGGCAGTAACCTCTTGACATCGGCCACAGCAACTTCTTTCAAGACATGTCTCCAAAGGCAAAGGAGACAAAAGCAAAAATGAACTTCTGGGACTTCATCAAAATAAAAAGCTTCTGTACAGCAAAGGAAACAGTCAACAAAACAAAGAGGCAACCCACAGAATGGAAGAAGATATTTGCAAATGACACTACAGACAAAGGGCTGGTATCCAAGATCTGTAAAGAACTACTCAAACTCAACATGCAAAAAGAAGATAAACACATCAAAAAATGGGCAAGAGACATGAGGAGGCTCTTCTCCATTGAAGATATACAAATGGCTAACAGACACATGAAAAAATATTCAGCGTCACTAGCTATCAGGGAAATTCAAATCAAAACCGCACTGAGATACCACCTTACACCAGTCAGAATGGCCAAAATTAACAAGACAGGAAGCAACAAGTGTTGGAGAGGCTGCGGAGAAAGGGGAACCCTCTTATACTGTTGGTGGGAATGTAAACTGGTGCAGTCGCTTTGGAAAACAGTGCGGAGATTCCTTAAAAAAATTAAAAATAGAGCTACCCAATGACCCTGCAATTGCGCTACTGGGCATTTACCCCAAAGATACAGACGTAGTGAAAAGAGGAGCCATATGTACCTCCAATGTTTTTTGCTGCAATGACCACAATCACCGAACTGTGGAAAGAGCCAAGGTGTCCATCAACGGATGAATGGATAAAGAAGATGTGGTACATATATACAATGGAATACTATGCCTCCATCAGAAAGGATGAATATCCAACTTTTGTAGCAACATGGACTGGAATGGAAGAGATTATGCTGAGTGAAATAAGCCAAGTAGAGAAAGTCAAGTATCACATGGTTTCACTTACTTGCAGTGCATGAAGGGTAACCTGGAGAACAGTGGGAGAAGGAAAGTAAATGGGAAGAGGGTAATCTAGGGAGAGAAACGAAACAACAGAGACTTTGGACGCAGAAACAAACTGAGGGACTTGGAGGGAGGGGGTGGGGGATGGGAGAGCCTGGTGGTGAGTACTGGGGACACCTATTGTGTGGAGCACAGGTGTGGGGAATGGGGAATGAATCTTGGAACACTGGAAAAAAATTTAAGTAATAATTAAAAAAAAGATATAAGGCAGTCTTAGGGAACACTAAAGTGTCAGATGAAATGGTATTAGGGTCTGCCATGTTTTTTTAATTGTTAAATTTTGCAATAGTTTAACATTATAGAAAAGTGAACAAATTAAAAGGGCACAGTTCTAGGCACAGAAATAGAACATGAACTATATCATCTAAGCCATGTATACACCAGGACAGTTCCATACATCCCTCACACCCTCCCTGAATAGAGATACTATGCTGATTTCTAACTCCATATATTAGTTTCACTTATTCTTGAAATGTGTGAAAATGAAATCATATTCTACATATTCTTTTGTGTCTTGCTTCTTCACTCAAAATTATGCTTTGGAGAACTTTTCATGCTATTGAATATAGCAATATTATTTTTATCTTCACTGTTATATCCTCCCATTTTATGAATATATCACAATTTAAAAACTGATTCTATCACTGATGGACTTTTTGATGTCTCAATTCTTTGTATTATTGTGAATAATGAAGCTCCAACTTTCTTAAACATGCATATATTTGTGTACATGTATATACATTTTGATTGGGTAAATACCTAGGATTATAATTTCCCATTTAAAATATATCTGGACATCAGTTTAATAAATACATTAAAAAAGTTTTCATAGTGTTTATAGGAATGCACACTCTAATCTTCAAGATACATGGGATGGATTATCCATCTATTTAATGTCCATTATTCTCATGATTGTGCAGTAGTTGTGAAAATAATGTGCTTTTCCCTAAGTACTAGAAAGGTCACATTTCATATGTTCATTAACCTTTAAATAGGCTCTTTAATGAAGGAATTAGTCTAACTGTTATTAGGTTAGGATTTCCTTTTCTTATTTGATTGTAGTAGATTTTATAAATTCTGGTTACAGTCCTTGACCATTATTGCAAATACCTTCTCACACTCTGTGACTTGCCGTATTTAAGCCACTTTTAGGGCAGGAGCATGGCTCAATCAGTTACGCATCTCACTCTTGATCTCAGCTCAGATCTTGACCTCAGGGTCACGGGATCAAGCCCTATGTGGCTTTCCATGTTGGGTATGGAGCCTACTTTAAAAATAAACCCACTTTTATTACAGTATAACTTACATTAAATAAAATGCAGTTATTTTAAGTGTAGCATTCCACCGAGTCTTGACAAATGTATATATACAACTTTATAACTACTAGTACAATCAAAATACACAAATTTCAATCACTTCTAAATGTTTGCGTTCTTTCCCAGTTAATCCTTTATAACACATTTGGTTTGTCTTTTCTAAATAAATTAAATTTTGCAGCATTTCCCTTTAATTTGTACATATTTCTCTTGGCATACTACTTTGATATTTAGTCACATTATCAAAAAGATGAATTCTTTCTTCCTTTATTGCTATATAATATTGCATATATAATATACCACTTTTTTATCACTTCTAAATGATCACTCATATTATACTCCTCCTTTGATTATTATGAATTAAAGTTGCAATTATCAACTCTTTCTCAAAACGTAGATTTTTTCCTCTTAGGTTAATCCTGAGGGATGGATTTGCCATGTTATTTCACAGATACATTATTAATTTTATAGGAAACTGAAAAACTTTGACAAATGTTGGTGGAATTTTGATCAGGATGGCATTGAAAGTATAGATTGCTCTGGGAAGTATAGACATTCTAACAGTGTTTATTCTTCTGATCCATGAGCATGGAATACTCTTCCATCTTCTTGTGTCTTCTTCAATTTCTTTCATGAGTGTTCTGTAGTTCCTTGAGCACAAAGCCTTAACTGCTTTGGTTAGGTTTAATCCTAGGTATCTTATGGGTTTTGGTGCAATAGTAAATGGAATTGATTTTCTGATTTCCCTTACTATATTTTCATTGTTAGTGTATAAGAATGCCACTGAATTCTGTGCATTGATTTTGTATCCTGCCACATTACTGAATTGTTGTATGAGTTCTAGTAATTTGGGGGTAGAGTCTTTTGGGTTTTCCATTATAAAGTATCATGTCATCTGTGGAGAGAGAGTGTGATTTCTTCTTTGCCAATTTGAATACCTTTTATTTCTTTTTGTTGTCTTGTTTCTGTTGCTAGGACTTTTTTTTTTTAAGATTTTATTTATGTGACAGAGAGAAACACAGCCAGAGAGGGAACACAAGCAGCGGGAGGGAGAGAGGGAGAGGCAGGCTTCCGCTGAACAGGCAGCACGATGCGGGGCTTGATCCTGGGACTTGGGGATCATGACTTGAGCTGAAGGCAGAGGCTTAACCATTGAGCCACCCAGGCACCCCTGTTGCTAGGACTTTTAACACTATGTTGAACAATAGTGGTGAAAGTGAGCATCCTTCTCTTGTTCCTGATCTTAATGGGAAGGTTGTCAGATTTTTCCCCATTGAGAATGATATTCATGGTGGGTTTTTCGTAGATAGATTTTATGAGTTTGAGGAATGTTCCCTCTACTCCTATACTTTGAAGAGTTTTAATCAGGAACAGATGGTATATTTTGTCAAATGCTTTTTCTGCATCAATTGAGAGGACCATGTGGTTCTCCTCTCTTCTCTTACTGGTTTGTTCTATCACATTGATAGATTTACAAATGTTGAACCACCCTTGCATCTCCAAGATATCCCGCCTGGTCATGGTGGATAATCTTTTTCATGTACTGTTGGGTACTAATAGCTAGGATCTTGTTAAGAATTTTGGCATCCATAATCATCAGGAATATTGGTCTGAAATTCTCCTATTTGCTGGGGTCTTTGTCTGGTTTAGGGATTAAAGTAATGCTGGCTTCATAGAAAGAGTCTGGAAGTTTTCCTTCTGTTTCTATTCCTTGAAACAGCTTCAGGAGAATAGGTATTATTTATTCTTTGAATGTTTGGTTCATTCCCCAAGGAATCCATCAGATCCCGGGCTCTTGTTTTTGGGGAGGTTTTTGATCACAGCTTCAATCTTGTTACTAGATATTGGTCTATTCAGATTGTCAATTTCTTCCTGTTTCAGTCTTGGAAGTTTATAGGTTTCTAGGAATACATCCATATCTTATAGGTTGTTTAACTTATTGGTATATAACTGTTGATAGTAATATCTGATGATTGTTTCTATTTCCTTGGTTTTAGTTGTGATCTCTTCCCTTTCATTCATAATTTTATTAATTTGGGTCCTCTCCCTTTTTTTTGGATTAGTTTGGCCAATGGTTTATCAATATATTTTTTTAATATTTTATTTATTTATTTGACAGAGAGAGATCACAAGTAGGCAGAGAAGCAGGCGGGGTGGGGAGCAGAGACCGAATAGGGCCTCGATCCCAGGACCTTGAGATCATGACCTGAGCCGAAGGCAGAGGCTTTAACCCACTGAGCCACCCAGGCACCCAATGTATCAATATTATTAATTTTTTCAAAGGACCAGTTTCTAGTTTCGTTGATGCTTTCTACTGTATCTCTAGTTTCTAATTTGCTGATCTCTGCTCTAATCTTAATTATTTCCCAACTTGTGTGGGGGACTGGTTTAATTTGTTGTTGATTTTCCAGTTCTTTAAGGTGTAAAGAGAGCTGATGTATTCGGGATTTTTCAGTTTTTTTGAGTGAGGCTTGAATGGCTATATATCCCCTAGGACTGCCTCTCCTATATCCCATAGGCTTTGGATCAATGTATTTTCATTCTCATTGGTTTTCATAAACAATCCTAAAATTTATATGAAACCAGAAAAGACCCTGAATTGCTAAGGAATTGTTAAGAAAGAAAAACAAAACTGTGGGCATCACAATGCCTGATTTCAAGTTTTATTACAAATCTGTGATCACCAAGACAGCTTGATACTGGTACAAAAACAGACAAATAGACCAATGGAATAGAGTAGAGAGTCCAGATATGTACCCACAACTCTATGGCCAAATCATCCTTAACAAGGCAAGAAAAAATATTCGGTGAAAAAAGACAGTCTCTTCAATAAATGGTGCTGGGAAAATTGGACAGCTATGTATAGAAGAATGAAACTAGACCATTCCCTTTTGCCACACACAAAGATAAACTTGACATAGATAAAAGACCTCAACGTGAGGCAGAATCCTAGAAGAGAACATAGGTAGTAACCTCTTTGACATTGGTCCCAGCAACGTCTTTCAAGACACAACTCCAAAGGCAAAGGAAACAAAAGCAAAAATGAACTTTTAGGACTTCATCCATATAAAAAGCTTCTGCACAACCAAGGAAACAGTCAACATAAGAAAGAGGCAACCCACGGAACGGGAGAAGATATTTGCAAATGACATTACAGACAAAGGGCTGATATTCAAGATCTATAAAGAACTCCTCAAACTCAATGACCAAAATAAAGATCATCACATCAAAAAATGGGCAGGAGACATGAAGAGGCACTTCTGCATAGAAGACATATAAATTGCAAAAACACACATGAAAAAATGTTTGTCATCATTAACTATCAGAGAAATTCAAATCAAAACCACATTGAGATACCACCTAACACCACTCAGAATGGCCATAATTAACAGGACAGGAAACAACAAGTGTTGGAGAGGCTGTGGAGAAAGGGGAACCCTCTTACACTGTTGGTGGGAATGCAAGTTGGTGCAGCCACTTTGCAAAACAGTGTGCAGATTCCTTTAAAAATTAAAAATAAAGTTATGCTATGGCCCTGCAATTGCACTTCCAATTATTTACCCCAAAGATACAGAGGTAGTGAAAAGAAGGGCCATATGTACCCCGATGTTCAACGCAGGAATGGCCACAATCGCCAAACTGTGGCAAGAGCCAAGGTGCCGTTCAACAGATGAGTGGTAAAGAAGATGTGGCACATATATACAATGGAATACTACACCTCCATCAGAAAGGATGAATATCCAACTTTTGTAGCAACATGGACTGGATTGGAGGAGATTATGCTGAGTGAAATAAGCCAAGCAGAGAAAGTCAAGTGTCATAAGGTTTCACTTACTTGTGGAGCATAAGGAGTAACATGGGGGACAGTAGGAGCAGGAAAAGAAATGGGAAGTGGGGTAAATCAGGGAGAGAGATGAAACATGAGAGACTTTGGACTCAGAAACAAACTGAGGGTCTTGACAGGGAGGAGGTTGGAGGATGGGTGAGCCTGGTGGTAGGTATTGAGGGCGCATATTGCATGGAGAACTGGGTGTGGGACATAAGTAATGAATCTTGAAACACTGAAAAAATTTAAAAAATGTAATATCTTAAAATTAAAAAAAAAGAAATTGCAAAACTGTGTTCCAAAGTGGTTTTACTCTTTTATATTTCCACCAGCAATATATGAAAATTTCCATGTTTTTCCAACCATGCTATTGTTAGTACATTTAATATTGACTATTCTAACAAATGTTTAGTAATGTCCTATTATCACTTAGTTTTTATTTCCTTAATAACTAGTGATGTTGAATATCTTCTAATGTGCCATTTGTTATTCATGCCTCTTCCTATGTGAAGTATATGTTCACATCTTTGATCAGTTTTATTGGGTTGTCTGTCCTTATATTAATATATTGTGTGTATGTGAGTATATATGTACACTTATACATACATGTTACTTTGTATCTTTATTATATTATACTCACAATATAGATTAATATGTACTTCATATATATAAAATGAAATATATCCATAATATATGTACATATATATGTTATATATTATATCTATATGCTCACTAAATACATAACTTTTATAAAATACATGTTTTATAAATATCTTCTCCTAGTATAGGGCATTTCTTCTCACTTCTTTTTAAACAGCTTTTTTTAAAGTTCTATTTATTTAAGTAACCTCCACCCCATATAGGGTTTTAATTCATGATGCTAAGATCAAGAGTCACAGCTCTACTTACTGAGCCAAGCGGGCACCCCCTTTTCACTTTTTAACAGTATCTTTCAAAAAGCAGTTTTTTATTAGGTCTATAATCTATTTTAAGTTTATTTTTCATTGTGTTCATTTTTATCCAAATACATATCTTATTGTAGCAACACAATTTGTGAGAAAACATTATTTTCCCTCAATTTGCCCCATGTTACTCTATTTCAGTACACATTGTTGTATTCCAATGTGATATGCCCATATCTCAATGTCAGCTTTTAAAGTTTACATTGCATTGCCATACTGTAATAATTTGTTCAAAAATGATGTTGTAAATGACATTTTATTAATTACCAAATTCATATGCCCAATGTCATTATACAGAAATACAATATTTATATATATTGACACTCTATCTTGTGCTTTTGCTAACCTCATTTATTTTTTTATTTAAATTCAAGTAGCCAACATAGTACAGCCTTAGTTTCAGATGTAGTGTTCAATAATTTATCAGTTTCATTTAACACCCAGTGCTCATAACATTTTGTGCCCTTATTAATGTCTAGGACCCAATTAACCACTTATTTATTCAAGGGTATCTTGTAAATCATTTAGGATTCTTTACCCAATCCTGTTATCAAAGGAAGATGATTAACTCATATATTCCTGATCAAAATGTCCTCATTTATTCTCACCTGATTTTATTGGTAAAGAACTCCAGCACATTGTTGAATATGAGCTACAAAGTAGTCATCTTTGCATAGTTCATGATTTTAGAAGAAAGTTTTCAGGCTTTTCTTCCTATATTCGATATTAGTAGAAGTTTTATTTTGTGTGTTTTTCTTATAGCTAGGTGTCCTTTATCACATTGAGACAGTTTTCTCTATTTCTACTTTACTGAGAAATTTTCAGCATAAATAAGTACTGAATTTTGGCAAATATTTTTTCCTGAGGGGCGCCTGGTTGGCTCAATGCATTAAGCGTCTGCTTTTGGCTCAGGTCATGATCCCAAGATCCAGGGATCAGGTCCCACATCAGGCTCCTTGCTCAGTAGCCTGTTTCTCCTACTGCTCTCCCTGCTTGTGCTCTCTGTGAAATTAATAAATAAAATCCTTTAAAAAATATACTGTTCTGCAACTATTCAGAAGAAATGATGGATTCTCACTTTTTCTGTTATTATAGAGAATATATTAATTGATTTCAAATAATGAACGAACATTGAATTCCTGGGGTAAATGCTATCTTCTCATGATATGTTATGCTTATATTGTTACTGAGTATAAGGAGCTTGATTTGCTATTCTTTTGTTGAAAATTTTTATCTATTTTTATAGAGGACATTGCTCAATAGTTTTTCTGTCTTTGTAAAAATTTTGTTTGGTTTTGATATCATGGTAACACTCACCTTATAAAAGGAGATGGAGAGGGTGCTTATGCCTTCTGTTTTCTTAAGAAATCTGTCTAATACTGTTTTTTGTTTTGTTTTGTTGTGTCACATTGCCTTAGTGATGGTTTTCTTAATATAAGTCTTGGTATCCAGTAGTGCAAATTCCCAGCATTCTTCATGTTCTTCAAATGTGACCTTCTATTTTGGCCCTTGTATTCTTTCTAAATCTTACAGGAGTTTTTAAATCCTCAAAAAATGGGATGGGATACATTCCCTACTCTTATTTCCTCAAAGAGATTGTGTAGAATTCATAACATTTCATGTTTAAATATCTAGTCCTGGAAATTTTGCTTTCAAATGTTTTTTAGCTACAAATTCAATTTCTTTAGCAGTTGTAGGATTTTCAGGTTATGTATTTCATATTGGATGTGTTTTTGTAATTTGCTGACTTTGAAAAATTCATCTATTTAATTTAAGTTGTCTAAAATATTTGTGTTAATGACTCATGGTATCTTCTTACCATCTTTTCAATATCTGA
>PITA01032282.1:0-14128 GCA_004023965.1 Spilogale gracilis
TCTCTCTCTCTCTCTCTCTCTCTCTCTCTCTCTCTCTCTCTCTCTCTCTCTCTCTCTCTCTCAAGTACGATCCTCTTAAAATGCATTATCCAAGGCCAGAAGCTATTTCATAAATGTTAAGGAACCACCTAGCTCATAAGTGGCACTCCCTCACCTTGCTGTCAGCAGGTGACACCTGCATAGTGTTGGAATTAGGAGTTCCAGAGGGAGATTACCGGCCTGGCCGGGCGGTGTTCAGGAGTGTGTGTGCGTGTGTGTGTGTGTGCGTGTGTGTAGGTGGGCACTGGTATGAACGTGAGAAATAAAGGAGACGGAGAGCTATGCCTCTGTCACTGGCAAGGAAGGTGGCCGGCTGATGAAGGTAATCCTGAAAGCCAGGGAAGGGTTTAAGAAGGGTGCGGGCGCCTCAGGAACGCCCCCCTGCTGCATCCTCCGGGAGGCGGTGGGCGGCGGCTGAGCAGCCTGGGGGCAGGGAGTGAACCCCACGGTCCGCAGGAGGAGGTGAGCGCGGGACGGGTGGAGGCGGGGGAGGCGCGGCCTCTGGGCTGCGGCCCGCAGGCTTGCAGAGCAGCCTGGCTCGCAGTGGCGGCGCCGGGTCTTGGATGCTGCGGCGGAGACGCCAAGGAGACTCCGAATGCCAGGAACGCTGGGTGGGGCCGCCCGGAAGCCCCGGTGGCGCCACTTGGGCCGCGTCTCAGGCCGGGGGCGCGCACACGAGGGGCACGTGGGTGTGGATGAGCCCGTGCCGCGTGGCCTCCATCCTGCAGCGCCGCGGCGGCCGGGTGTCCGCGCCAGAGGAACCGCGGGGGGGGGGGGTGCTGCACACAGGCGGCCCCCCCGCCCCCCGGGGACAGCATCAGGCCCCGCGCCTGGAGGCGCTCCCCGCACGTGTCTCCTGGCGGGTGCCTGGGCCCCCTCTCCGCTCGGGTGCGGGAAGACCCGCGGCTTTGTCAGGCAATGGCCAAGCGGGCCGGCGGAGGACCAAAGGGACTTCCAAACCCAGACAGGGGGAAAGACTGGGATGGACAGAGATCAGTGGCAGTGCCGTGGGGCTTCGAGGGGACTGCACCCAGAGCCGAGCTCGGGAGGCTGGCGCTGGGGACTGCCGGGGCCGGCGGCTTCCACGTGGGTGGACCCCGAGCCGGGGGCGTCGGAGCGGTCGCAGGCAGCCGTCGCACGCGCTGCCTTAGGCCGGCACACGGACGCAGGCACAGGGCCCAGACTCCCACCTGCCCATCGCGGGGCTTGATGTCTGGAGCGCGAGGTGCTGGCAGGGAGGCCCTGCGGGGAGCGGGGTGCTGCGCCGCTGAGGTGTGGCTGCGGGGGAGGGGGCGGGAGGCACCGGAAGGCTGTGGCCCCGCTGCCGCAGCAGCCCCGCAGTGAGCGCCCCGCGCAGACGGAGCAGCGGGGGGCCGCGAGGTGCTGGCCGGTCGCACTGCGGTCCCTGCCTGCGTTAACCTGTCCTCACGATGAAAGGGACCATTTAAAGGGGCAAGGGCAGGCGGAGACCTCCGCTGCTTCCACCCCGCCGGGAGGGCTCCGGCCGCGGGGACGTGGTAGTCGGAGGACAGGTGTCCTGATGCGGGAAGGTGAGCGCCAGCGCAGAGGCGCCGCCACTTGGGTTGAGCTCGCAAGAGCGCAGCGGGAGAGCCGGCAATCTTTTAAATTGGGTATTTCCCATCGTGGTCCTAAACCTAGTATTTACCCCTCCCAGCTCATACACCAACCACCTCCAAATTCCTAGCACGCTTTTAAAGGGTCAGTTCTACCCGCTTCTTGTGTTTAAAAACAAAAGCATTTTCACTTCATTCACCTCTCCGACCCCAAGTCCCCACGAGGCAGCTTTTCCCAGTCCCAAGACGTGGTTACTCCAAACCCACAGCAATTTGCTCGTGTGCTCGGCTTTTCAAACCCCGGACGGTGCCACCGGAGGACGCTGAAGGCAAAGACTCGGCAGCCGCCCAGGTTTCGAAGCGGCGGCTGCCCGGCGCCCTCGAGACTGCAGCGAGCGGAATACAGACAAGCCTCGCGTGGCCCTTCCAAGGCAGACGGGTCAGCGCTGCACTGACCCTTGCTTACTGCCTCTGTCTCCTTCTCGAGTAGCTCGCATTTTCTCTACAGAGTGTGACCCGGTAGAGGATGCGCTCGAAATTCCGAGGACTCTCCTGTCCGTGTGCAGTATCTTCCTGCAGACCCTTCTGCTCATCCCTGCAACCTGCGCCGCGTGCACCTGGACCACCGGGGGCCTCCGTCCTCAGCTCCCCATCCTCACTTCCCAGCAGCTGGAGGAGGGCTTTTTCGAGTTTTCTGTCTCAGGGCAGCAGCAACATCGAGGCCACCCCCCTTTGCTCTGCTTCTCAAGGGCAGAGCCCATGGAAGTCCGAGGCACGTGGGCCCCACACCTCCCCCAACGTGTGTGTGTGAGTGTGACGCATCTAATACACAGTAATTCCCGGAAGACAAAGCATTGGTCTGTCCAAAGATGGTCCAGAGTTCAACTGAAAAAAAAAAATCTCAAGGCACTGAGTCAGTGCTCGCCGCCGGCCTGGGCGTCTGGAGCATCGGCCTCGCTGGGAAGGGATTCTAACTCTGGCAACCACCTCCTCCCGCAGTGCTGCAACAGGTGGCCCAGATGCCTGCCCCGGACTGCAGCCTCCCGGTCCCCAGTCCTCGCCGGAGTAACTGACTGGGCTGTTGCGGGTGGAGGGTGGGGGTGGGGAGAAGCTGTTTTTAATTGTGAAGATTCTGTGCGTCCTGTGTGCTACTAGTCTCTTGTCACAGTCGAACCCCATTTTTAACGCGGCGGCACCATCAAGATTGACACCTGGAAATGGAAAACTTACGCACTTTCCTACTAAAGAGGTGCTGGTTGTGTTTTGTTTTTGTTTTTTTTTAACCGAGCTTTTCCTCCCGATAGATTTCACACTATTGATAAGACTTTCCCAGCCTTCGGGGTCTGGAGAAGTTGGAGGCGGGGACATAGGGGTACGCATCCTTTCTTTTTATATCTACTGCTTCTCCCCCTCTTCCCACCCAGTTTACATTGGTCAGAGTCTCAGCTTTCTCAGAGGTTCTCTGTACAGCGTTTGTACCAGAAGCTTTACGGCTAACCACCCCCTTTTGGGTAAACCTGCCCCAATACTTGTCCCCAATGGGTCAAGGTCCCCTGGCTTCCATACTGAGAGTCACATTCTGGTTGGAAAGGCCCTCAGGGACGACAGACGTGTGGCCTGGCTGATCGAAGTAGGGAACAGGGGCTGGAGCATCCAGGTACCTGCGGCCTCCGTCTTCCTCCCCGAGATCCCCTTGACTCAGCTAAGTTCCCGGCGACCTCGCCCGCGTCCCCGCCCAAACCGAGTACGAAACTACCATGGACAAAAGTTTGAAAGAATTCAGTGTAGAAACACACTTTTCCTTTAAATCTGATTATAATAAATAATCATTTAAGTATACCCACATAACCACCCAAGTGGAGAGCAGATGCCCAGATTCGCGGTCCCCACGTGTTGCTAGAGCTGGCGCAGACGCGTCCGCGGGCACAGTGGCGAACGTGACACCGCATTTTCTCCGAATTCCTGCCTTCTAGGGTGGTGCTGGGCTACGGGGAGGTGGGGGAAGAGGCTGCGGAATCTATCCGTTCTTCGGGACCAAACTCGGGGAGGGGGCTTCTGGTAGGGACCCAGTCTCCCATGTGAGAAAAGCAATGCTCGTTATGGGTGATTAATAGCCGGGCTTTCCACGACCAGGAGACCAGGAGGCGCGTCCCTGCCGGCACCACTAGCTTAGTAGTTTAATTTAACCTTCATCATCAGCAACATGCTCCCAGAGGCTGGGAACAGGATTCGCACCCCGATGGCTGCCCTTTCCCTACTCCACCCAGCAGCGTGCTTCCAGGGGGAGGGTCGGAAACTTGCAGCTCCCGCGGCGACCCCTCCTTTCCCGGAGGAAGCAGGCTCTCTGCGACCTAAACCCGGAGCTGTCAGACATCCCCGGGCGTGGTCGGGGCTCTCCCGGGTCTCGGAGTTGGGCGGGGTCTGCAGTGCTTTTCTGGGGTTCTTTGGCACAATGTGCCGGTGTGCAGCGAGGAAAACAAAACAAAACCAAACCCAAAACACATTCCTAAAGTGCCACAGGCATCTATGGAGTGGCGGTGGTCCACCCGGAGTGCCTGTGCCCGGAGATGTGGGGGGAGGTTACTGAGGCCAAGGGCAGGGCGGGAGGACAGTAGAGGCCCGCTGGCCGCCAGGGAGCCCTTCGTCTCCGGGTTCAGCGGCCGGGAGCACCCCGAGCTGTGGCGAAGAGCGCCGGTAGGCTCTCCTGCACCCCGCGAGCTTCCCCGCCTCCCCTGTGTCCCCCGGCTTTTCCAGGAGGAAGATGGGGTGCCCGGCGGGGGTGGGGCGCGCGGGGCCGCGGGGCCGGGCTGTCACGTGCCCCCCTCCCCCGCCACTGCGGCGGGAGTTCCAATCAGAGCGCGCCAGGGGGCTCCTCCTGGGCAGGAACCACCCGGCTCGGCGGCGGAGGGTGGGCCGCCGTCACCTGACCGCCCGCCCCCGCCCCCCGCGAGTAAGGGGCGGTGGTAGCGTCTGCTCGGTTACAAATGGCCCCTCCCGCCCGGCTCGCCCGCTCGCTCGGGCTCGGCGCGGACCCGCCCGGGCGCGCTCCTCCCGCGGGCTCCCGGCGTCCCGCCGCCCAGCCCGGAGCCGGCCGGCGGTCCCCGCCACCCTTGAGGGCGCTGCCGACACCCAGTGTGGAGGTTCACCGGCGGAGGTCGCTCCGGAGGCTAGACCGCGGTGGCGCGCGGCTCTCCTTACCCGCAGGTGAGTGTGCAGTGCGGGCGTGGGATGCTGCGGGGACAGTGCGGGGGGACTTGCCGGTCCTCGGATGCAGGCGCGGATCCGTGCGGTGCACAGGTTAAGTTTGCAGAGCGAGTCCGAGGTTTCTCTCCATCTCGGTCTCCTCTTGCTGCTCCAGCGGGTTGGGGTCTCCCTCGAAAGCCTGGATTTGGGGGAAGGGCTTTGGGAAATTCTTGTCTTGAGATACTTGACAAAGGTTGAAAAGACACATCAGGTGGAGCGTGTAGCTGCAGCTGACGGGGGGTTAGACAGGTGCATTGGCGTGTGCTTCCTGCGTGTGTGTGTGGGGTGGGGGGCTCCTGGCTAGGAGGATGAGCCTGAGATAGGACGAAGTCTCTGCGGTGGGTCATTCTATCCCAGGAAGCCACTTAGATCCCGGAGAGGGAAATTGCGCTGCTCTGAGGTGGTCACTGGAGAGATGACAGGGCAGCAAACCATTGACTTCCCCCACCCCACATCGGATTTTTGATATGCAGGTGCTTATAAAGAGTGTGTGAGATTTTAAGGCACCCAGAAAATATCCCTTTTACATTTTAACTCCCTGGCAGAAATTAATATTAGAAGTGCTGAATCATGCGAAAAGATGTGAAAAATAATGTACTTCATTTTTTGGGTAAAGTTTTTCAAACATCTGCATTTCTGGATAAATGCTTTAAATTTAAGGTGTGGGCCCTGGGAATTTAAAAATCACATTTTGAGACTGTGCCCTTAGCTTTATGAGCATCAGCTGCTTTCCTTTCTTTAGTGTGAGTTGTATCCATTCATTATCTCCTACCATCCTCCCTCCTCAAAAAAAGAAAAAAAAAAAGACTTTTTTTTTGGTGTGTCCATGATTGTGAAAGGAGTGGAGGAAACGGTCCTCGAAAAGAGAAAACATCCTCCTTTGATGAGTGCAATGATGGCCAATTTGATTTGTCATATGCCACTGAAGGGAATGTCAAACTGATAACATGCAGACTAGAGAGAAAAAGAAACAGGAGTTGCCCATGGGAAGAAATAAACCCTAATCCAATTGGCTCCACAGTCAAAGAGCTGAAGAAGAGTGCCTCCACACTGGAGCCTGAGTCTTCGGTGGAGGGGGAAGCGGGCAGTTTTTGATGCAAGTTTTGAGGTCAGACAGCAAGTAGCATAAAGATGATTAAAAAAAAAATCAGCCAAGATTAGTAAAATGGGTGTGTCCAAAGACGGCTCTTGTCCATTTACTCTGAGCGGTTTCTATCTGAACTGCTCAGTGGCCTGCTGACTCATAAGGGAACCGGAATGGCTTAGCAGGGTTGGATTTTACTTGCAGACTCTAAAAGAATTGTACCTGCAACCCCCCTTCCCCAAAACAATACTTATAATAAAAGAAAGAAAGCTCTAGCAGAGATATCCATAAGCAGAGAAGCTCATCCCCTCTTCTCTTCTTCAGGGAGGTTTTTCCCTTTTTCTTGACTTGTCACCTTCATTTCAATACCTGTCATCCATGCTTGTGCACAGAACATTTGATTTGACACAAAGATTTTAATCTAAATCTCAACATGAGAAATAGTGGCACTCCTAAACAGGATTATTTTGAAGGTATTTGTGAGGGATACTGGAAACCAGGAATATGAACGATTAATAGGGTTTTCTTTGCAGCACAGACTCCCTGAGCATTGCATGCAAGACGAGGGAGCCCCACCCTGTTTCTGAGCATCTGCATGAAAGGCCGGGAAAGGAATTCGAGAATTGCAGTGGTGCAGAGAGAGGCAGCTTTTAGGCTTGGGTATTACGTTTACTTAAATGATTACTAAAATTGTGGAAGGTAGGTAGCCATTAATCCATAGGTAGGTCTTGAAAAGCACATTGTTATTCTGCTTCACCTGGCAGCTTGTTAAATATCCATTTAACTTACAGAGGTTGATTTTGATAGAAAAGCGATATGAAGTCCAAGCAGCTTCCAAATTTTAAGATGCTGGGGCTAAAAGACATGATTGGAAGGCCAACTATCAAAGCATATAGTAAAGCCAAAAAGAGTTATTTTTGCTCTGGTATTTTTAATATAATTTATTTATAAAAATAAGTTTTTTAGAAACAGGGGGCTCATTTTCGGGCAATAAACCTGCTTGCAGAATAGATAAGCACCTGCCATCTCAGAACAGACATGAATAATCGGAGCAAGAAACAGGTGAGTGAGCTTACCTTCTACTGGTCGATCCTTCAGTCCGAACCCAGGCATGCCACGTCAGGTTAGCAGAAGGCAAGGCATTTCTGCAACAAGGCAGGGAGATTCCAAATCCATGGAAAAGAGAGCGTTTCGAGTTGCTCTGAAGAAGGAGAGGCAGTCTTTATAAATTCACAAATTATGATCATAGCCATGCTCACCCGCATTGTCTGCTGCAGATGGTGGGTCTGAACGTGAGGAAGACAGATACCAAGACGTTTTTCTTTCCTTTTTTTTTTCTATAAAACAAATCAAAACGATGTTTACTTGATGTTGCCATTCATTTTTTAAGACAAATAAATTATTTAAGAAAGAGAGAATGGTACTTTTCCTCTGATGGCTAGAGTGAAGGGATGCGCCCAGTCTGGAAGCAGTGGCCAGTTATCCCTGCCCGAGTTGACACTCCACGTAAACATTCCATATTCTGTGGAGAGTTAATGTCGCTTCAAAGCTGCTCAAACCACCTTCTGCTTTTCCCCTTCTTTCTTATGCTCTCTTTCCTCTCTTTAAAATCCACAAACCACACCTACAAATCCTAGCACCTAGAAGGCTTCGAAATTTCACTAGGAACATACAATCACATAAATTGCCTGTGATTGTGGGTCGTTCTGAAATCAAAATAGATCTCAGCTTCAGCCTCAAGAATCAAATTGGTAGGACGTCCCCAGAGCTTTGCTCAGACACCAGTGCCCTGGCAGCCTGCTTTCAAGGAGGGTCTTTTCCTAACATTTGCCGTGATTATTTTGTGGAAGTTAGCTCTGCCCACTTGCAGAGTTAATTACACTGTGAGAAGGTTCTAGAACAGTACTTCCTTGACTTCTGACAATAAAGATGCATACAGCCTTGTATGAGGAACATTCCAGAACACCCACCTCCTGGTGAAGTGAATGTACTGGCTGAGTAAACACCTGGGCTGCTTTAGCCTGCTGACAGATCTCATTTTTCACCATAGAACATGGTGTGTCATCTGAGCTTTTCCAGGACCCTAGAAAGCTTTGCAGGATGGAGAGGAGCATCTGATGCCTGACTTCTTTTAGAGCTGGCCTCCAGGAATTTACCTTTTTCCATTTGAGGATGTCAAGTTACACGTATTCTGCAAGGAGATTGAAGAAAACTCACATTGCTAAACTACTTATTTTAGTGAGCTGTAAGATTAGTGATATCAGTAAATTTATGTATTTAAAAGTTAAGTATTTTTTGGGTGTGTGAGTAATGGGTTAGTAAGAAGATGCCTTTAAAAAACCATTTCAGAAGCCATCTGTGTGGCTCAGTCAGTTAAGCATCTGCCTTCAGCTCAGATTATGATCTTGGGGTCCTGGGATCGAGGCTGTGTCAGGCTTTCTGCTCAGCGGGGAGTCTGCTTCTTCCTCTCCCTCTGTGATCTCTCTCCTAAAGAAAAATCTTAAAAAAATAAAAATAAAAATAGGAGCGTGTGGGTGGCTCAGTGGGTTAAAGCCTCTGCCTTCGGCTCAGGTCATGATCTCAGGGTCCTGGGATCAAGGCCGGCGTCGGCGTCGGGCTCTCTGCTCAGCGGGGAGCCTGCTTCCTCCTCTCTCTCTGCCTGCCTCTCTGCCTACTTGTGATCTCTCTGTCTGTCAAATAAATAAATAAAATCTTTAAAATAAATAAATAAGAACTTCAAAATATTAAAATAAAATAAAAAACTATTTGGAAATCGCTGCTGCTTAAAAATCCTGTGACAGTACCTACTTACACATATATCTCTGCAAAATCAAGAACATGCTTTGGAATGCACATTTTGCCACCTGTGCATGCATCCTACACAAATTAGAATTGCTCTTCAGGATCATTCGTTACTTATTTTGAGAAGACTTGGGGTAATGGAGAGGGTTTTTATTTATTTCTTTTCTGGTAGATGTTGAGTTCTGATCCTTCTGTGCTTGGGTATCTGTGCTTACAGCTCTCAAGCAGAGGCAGTGAACAGACACAATAGATCGCATCATAAGTAAAATATATTTTTTGCAACATGTTTTCTTTTTGGTTACCAGCTTAAAAGTGCTCATGCTTTTGGTTTCAGAACTAAAAATAGCTTGAGAAATAGCTTTTGTCCCAATGTATCTCAGGATGCATCTCTTTTGGTCAAATTCCTGTATATCATCTTTACTACTTATAGAATTTGGAAACTATTCAGACTGCTATTGATCTAAATATTTTCTTCTTACAGGTCTTCCTTTGATACAGTGGATGCTGACTACTCTACTCTTCTGCCCGAGAGTGGTTCAAACGTAAGTTCAACAAACCAAATAGTGAAATATCGATAATTCTGGAGCTCTGTGCAGAATAACGTGTCTTATTTTTGTTCCTGCTACCCAAGACTGCAGCCCCCTAAGTACACTACCACCCCCTTGGGTTGAGGGAGGGGTGCCTAATTAGACCAACGTTTGTTCACCACACAACAAGGTGACATTATTCAGCGGCCGTCACAGTCACGGAGCAGCATTCTCCTCTACCCTCCCACCCGTCGGTTTTCCGATAATAGAGTATGACTCTTTGGTGTCTGGGTGATGCTTGAATTGACCCTTCCCCCGGGTCTTCTAACCCTCTCCCAGCTCAAGCAAGCGGATTCCGGTACGGAGACACACGTAGCCTCAGGACCCAAGGTGTTTTTTTTGTGCCAGATGAAATCCCATGGCTACTATCAAGCTCCCTTTCCTACATGGTAGGAAAATGTCCTCAATAACCCAAAAATGTCCTTAGCTCAGCTGCTACAGTGATCTGGTACATTTCCTTTATAAAATAGGAAGAAAATCCATAGGAAGTCATCGCTCTTCCCTGCAAAGACGCGGACGGTGCAGGGTTTTGCACATTTCCCAATTCGGTCCACCTTCTCCACTCGCCGTTAGCGACCCCGTCCACGTGCCGCCCTTTAGGAAGGGCAGCCATATGTAGTCTCAGAAAGGGACTCGTGCTGCTCTAGACCCCTCCCTGCTTCTTTAGAGACCTCAACATGAATTTAATATGTTTTTGCAAAGTTCTTAGGCATTTCATGCATTTCTCCAGGCATCAGGCTCTAGAAAGCTGATTTTTATCAGGAAAACCGTCTGCCCTGCCTTCTCTTCTCCTTGCTTTCTGCCTTCCTGTCTCTGCCCCGTTGCCCAGAACATGGGTTTCCATGTAATTCCTTTCACTAAATATCTCTCCATTTTTTGTTTCACTGCAGAGTTTATTGCTAGAGCTGCTAATAGACTTTCAGCACAAATAGTATATTGATCACTTGAAATTTTGTTTGAGCTTGACTGAATATACATAATGGGGTGTCAATCGGGGAAAAAAATCTCATAATAAATGGCAGGCAACTTATATTCATGAGAAAAAATGTCTTGGGCAGCACACAAAATATCATGTTTACTGTAGCATGACAGACTGCGCCGCTCTCCGCCACATCCGTTGGGTAGATTTTTAATAGCAGAGGCAAGGTTAGAATACCAAGATCTTGGAAGCTTGCTTTCTTTGTTTATATGGGGAAGCATTTTTGCACACTCTATAGAGTATAAACATCTTCTAGAACCACAGCCAGCAATAAAGATCTTTTCTACCTGAGGAATTCTGAAATTGCAAACAAATCTGTTTAAGTTGGTGTATGTTTAAAATCAGCAACTGATTTATGCAGTCCATATTTTTTAAGTTTTTACCATGTGTGTATCAGTGCATACACTCACTGTATGCAAATATCATTTTCAATGTGTATATGGGAGAGCACAGTATATTTAGAGAAAGCCTGCTTTACATAAATTATTTTTAAGAAGAACTGAGCAGAAAAGTACGCATGCGTTAGGAAAGCGAAATCTTTTGTTTTTGCTTTTGAAATTCCCCAGTGAATGATAAATAAAGGAATCTCAATTTTAATAAGTTTTATGTGCAATTTATGAAAACCCATTTTTCTGATAGAGCGGTGATGATAATGGTATGCATTTCTGGGAAAGTGATTTTTTGGGTCACTTTCTGTAGTTGACAGAGCGCTGACTCCCTGACGGCTGGTTGTCTAGACAGACCCCGGCCACAGAGGGAATGTGCAGGGTTGTAGCTGTAATCCTGCTTTAACCCAGGACAGTGGGATGCATTATACTCTGCTGGCCTGTTGGGTGGGGTGCAGCCTCGCTTCCATCAGGAATTCTTTGTCTCCTGTAAGTGAACGAAGTCAATCAGGTTTTAACTGTTGATTTTTTTTTTTTAATGGCAAAAATCAAATCACACCCTAGACAAAGGACTCTTCCAGTCCTGGGCAGTATTCAAGAATTTTAAAAGTATGCTGTGGCAGAGTTTCCACTTGTTAAATCGCGGGTCATACCTGACAACCACAAGAACCTACAGCTTACACAAAGAGCGGATGAAATAGGACAAGTGAGGCTTATCAGGGTGTAAAGGCCACGACATCAGGCTGACCATTTCTGCCTTCCATAGGGTTTCAAGAACTTTTTCTTCATCTAATCTTCTTCTTTAAAGTGCTTCTGATTGATATTTTTTTGAAGGTTTCTGATTAGCAGTAAGAGAAGGCAAATTTTGCTGAGAAAATGGAATTATATGAGACCAAGCCAGTTGCAAAGGCTTAACAGTATATGATTATAGAAGAGCTACAAATTTTAGTAAAATCTTATAAGTAAAATCTTTTATCTACATATTCCCTATGTGTGTATACAGCTTTGTAACAGAAACCATTTGTCAGATGTGGTTTTTTTGCACAAAGAGAGGCAATCAAATTTGATAGTTTAAGGTTGGGGAATTATGCATTGAGATTTTAGCAAAAGTGAGGTTATAGGAGAACTTTAAACTCGGGAATTAGCTATTTGCATAAACTTCATTAGTTTTAACCTACAGAGAAATGTATGCCTGCAAATGTCAAAACTGGGACTCATTGGATGTCACCAAATTAAATCCTGGGGAAAAGAAAATTGGAAAGAAAACATTTCCTGGAGAAATTTGAGTCTGAGAACTGCATTCACAGGCCTTGCTGTTGTCTTAAGTTTTGGATAGTTTTTACTATTTTTTTAAATTAAATGGAGGGAGAAAAATGAATAAGACCTAATGTAGAAGTTATATGAACTATTTTCTGATTGAAAGACACTAAAGATTATATATTGCTAATATAATACCCAGTTAGGTCATACAAATACCCAGCTTTAATAGATTGCTTTCTAACCAGTCCTTAACATCCTACAGTGAGAATATTTAAAGGCAGAGCAAATGTAAGCAGGTATAGATCTCTTTAGTAGAGTTCCAAATAACTTTAATATACTCACCTGGTCCTTGGTAAAGCTTTTGAATTGTTTTAAAAGAAACTTTATTCACTATAAATTTCAAAAACAGGATCCCACTTGCAGCTGTTTTGCAGAAAGGGACATTATGATTTCTGAGGTTTGATTTTTATGTATGTTAAGTGGAGATTTGGAAGGAGCTGGAACTCCTGCATTTTTTTTCTCGTAACTACTATATTTTCAGAAAGCAGAGTCTGAGCCCTTTTCCCTTAGATGCCGCATAAAGTTACATTTGTTTAATAGAAGAATAGCAGTGGGACTACTTTTTCTTCCAATGATGATTTCAGTAAAAGCTAGGTTGAGGCAATGGATTGAGGGTAATAGCTTTTTAAAAATCGGTGTTGTTTTTTTTCCCCCCACTTTAGTGGAAACACATTCAGGCAAAATAAGGAAAAATTACAATGTACTAATTCAATTATCTGTGAAGTAGTGGCATATACTACATTAAATAGATCTAGCTTCACATTTAATAAAAAGTTTATTTTCAGGTGTAATTGTTCATGCCAGCAGAAAATCAACAGGCAATTTCCTTAAGGCAAGTACCCTCCATGCTTTATATATGTTATCACTGAGTGAAACCCTGTGACATAAAGGAAACCTTTATTAAACTCCCATGTGCCTCTTAAGAATCCCTATTCTCTAATGTAAAGGGGATTAGCCGAGGGCCACAGTTAGCTGGTGCTTCTTACCCTTATTGCTTTATTAATAACATATGTACGTTTTATGAATATACAACATACCTTTGAGCACACTGTTATATTTATTAATAGTTAAATGCTTGTGCCCCACTTCAAGGGAACCTAAACCATCCCAGCTGAATTCAAAACCGAATACTGAGAAATAGGCATAACCAAGTGTCCTACAGCATTAAAGAAAATAAGCTCAACCGTTTCCCCAGCTTAGTGTTTGTTTGAGGTACACGCTGTGACAAAACGTGCTTTCTTATTGATAGGCAGCCCCCACGATGGCTATGTAGAAATTGGGTGAAAAAGTAATATGTGGTAGAATTTTTGGTTTGTTTTTGCTGTGAGGTGTGTGTGTGTGTGCGCGCGCGCGTATGTTGGGGATGGGGGCTTTAAGTTTCACTTAACACAATCAAAAAGTCAAGTGAAAGCAGTTGGTCCGACTTTCAGGTTAAATCTCTTCGTTTGCTGTGGCCTCGGGCCCCTGTTGACGGGCTTCGGTGTAGTCAAGCCCGTTATCTGATGGGCTTCCTTTTGTCTCCGCCAGGTAGAGGGGGGACCCAGTCTGTGAAGTCTGTGCCTGAATCAAGAATCTGAAAGCCCAGTGTCCTAGCCAACGCTGTCCTGCAGCTAGGTGACCATGCCCTCGTCACAATCCTCATTTTGTTCTGTTCTTTCACAGACCCCTGCAAACATCTCTGTCTTCCTGTGAGTTCTTCAAGATCATTTTTCTCACTTCTCATTAAAATAAAATATCAACATTCAAGACAAGACTTTAAAATATGAAACCCACTCTAGCCCACATTTTAGGCTTCTTCCATCTCTGGAAGTGGTGTGGGGAGCATGAATTTTCAGCCCAGACCAAGTTCTAACTCAGGCCTTCATGAACACCCTCTGGAGATGTGGTCTTAGCTAGGTATCTGCGGAGCTGGGAGTCTGCAGCAGATAGACAAACATTCTCTAGGCAAGGATTTAACCTGACAGAGAAGAACTAAAACAGCACAAAGCGAACGTTTATAGAGGTGACGACTTCTGCTATTTCTTTGGAGGCGTTAATAAATGTAGGAAAACTGGCCAAATTCCCAGTGGCCGCCATCTTGTTGTTGTTGTTGTTGTTGTTGTTTTTCTCTCCCT
>PITA01032283.1:0-14132 GCA_004023965.1 Spilogale gracilis
AAAAATTATTTATTTATTTGACAGAAACACAGCTAGAGAGGGAACACAAGCAGGGGGAGCAAAAGAGGAAAAGCAGGCTTCCTGTGGAGCAGGAGCCCGATATGGGGTTCAATCCCAGAACTCCAGGATCATGACCTGAGCCAAAGGCAAATGCGTAACGACTGAGCCACCCAGGTGCCCTCCAAAATAACTCTTTAATAATATCCATATTTCTTTGTGTCCTATTTCTAGACATAGAGAATACCTGTGGTAGAATTTGTCTCAGCGTATAATTGTATTTTACCCTTTTCTGTCACTGAACATGCAGAGCTCATTTTCAACTTTCCACACACTCAAGCCTCCTAGGATCTTAATTGTGCTCAAGTCCTAGACATGGATATTTTGCTTCCAAGAAGCTTCTAGGAAAGATTACTTAGATGTTAAAGGATAGAGGAAGAACTTGACCACTGCTTTTCTTCAAAATCCAAATTTATCTTTTTCCTTGTATCCCATGCTGTCTTTAGTCATGCCATTCTGAAATGGGAATATGCTTGTTTGATCAGCTTAATAGGAGATCAATTATAAATAGATGGCCATAAAATTTATATTCCAAATCCAGACACTTCAGAGGGTGACAGCAATGATATTAAGAATGGGGGGTGGGTTAGTTTGTAGAGCATGAGATTCTTGATCATAGGGTCTTGAGTTCAAGCCCCACACTGGGCATATGGCTTACTTAAATGAAAAATTACTCTTAGACAAGAGTGGGAAACTGGGACCTGGAGTCTGCCTAATTGTAACCAAATTGCCTACTAGTAAAGGAGTAAGAAGAAAAATGTAAGAAAGTTTCATGCATTTGCCAATTAAACACCAACAATATACAAGCCAGTTTCTTGGGCAGTAAGGAAGTTTTTGACTTACAGGCATTTGGGGAGGGAGTGGGGAGAGGATAATGTGGTCATAAAAATAGAAGCCGAGAGTGAGGGCGCAGTGTCAGCACCAAGCCTGGATCCAGGACATACTGGTACTCCTCGTCCTGGCTCTGGCTTGGTGACACATTCCTGGGAGTTGAGGATAGAACCCCGCGGTGGCTTGCCAGCTTCTTCAGGAAGCCTCTGGACACAGCTGGGTTCTCCTCCCCTCTTAAACTGTTCTGCCTGCTCCAGTCCCAGGAGTTTTATAGGCAGGAATGGCAGTAATGTTGGCAAGCAGAGGGTGGGAAGGAGCCACTTAGAGCAGGGGAGCAGGAACTATTATAAACTACTCCAAGCAAAGGGGAGAGTCTTCCTGCCAGGGTTGTACCTAAGTGTCTGTGAGTCTGTGACATAATTCCATTCTTGGCAGCTCCTTTCCATATTTTCCCAGTCTCTGTTCTTGGGACTCTCCATCCCTGGGGTGGGAAATGGTTCAGGATTAAACAACCTGAGTCTAGAAGAATCTTTATGCACACTGTGCACGGAGACACACACACACACACACACACACACACACACACACACACACACTGACACATATACTCACTCCTTCTATATATAGGACTGCATTTACTTGTGTCACACTGGCCTTACCTATAGAGGTGTTTTTCCCCCCAGTGTTTCTCAAACTTGCTAATGAACAATTTAAATGTCTAAGGTGGCCAGTGAGTTTGCCTTCTTCCAATCCTTTGTCACCTTTCATCTAGGGAACCCTGTAGTACATTTTCTTCTGTCCTTTCACCCTATCACCTTGTACATTTTCCTATCTTTCTATGTGTCCTAGTTTAGAATAAAAATCAGTTTCAGTCTTTCTCTCAAGTTGTTTATAGTTTCTCAGATGGCCCACTTTTTTCATAAAGTGCTATCTCTTTCAGAATTTCTGTTCTAGGAAATAGTAAGGAATAGACCACCTTCCCCTGCCCCTCCCACTTGACACGTCCCTGGCTCACCATGCTAGCTTTCCAGTTTTCCATGATTTATATGGGTGGCTTATGTTTTAGTATTTTTTTTTAAGTAAGCTGCACCCAATATAGGGCTCAAACTCACAGCCCTCAGACCAAGGGTTGCATGCTCTGGCGACTGAACCAGCCAGGCATCCAGTTTAGGTGGTTTTTATTTATTTATTTATTAAAAATTTTTTTGAAGATTTATTTATTTGACAGAGAGAGACACAGCAAGAGACGAAACACAAATGGGGAGTGGGAGAGTGGGCTTCCCACCAAGCTGAGAGCCCGATGCAGGACTCGATCCTAGGACCCTGGGATCATGACCTGAGCCAAAGGCAGAAGCCTAATGACTGAGCCACCTAGGTGCCCCCATTTAGGTGGTTTTTAAATACCACATACTTGTAGCCATTCATTGTAAGGGTTGTAAGTCTGCTGCATGGCTTAATATGAATGCAGTGTTACATGAGCATTTTGCCAAACATGTCTTAAAATTTTGATTAGGGTCCCTTTTGAGATATAATGACCATCTTTTATAAATTATATTTTGTATTCGGTAAACTGGAAGGCTTAACCATAAATCTCTTTATTAATATAATTTATAATACTTCACCAGCCACCCTACTACACTGTTCTTAGATATAAAATGTCGTCTTGTTATAGTCTTCATCTTTTTACGTTCTTTTCCATTTTAAGTGTCAAATAAGAGGAGGCTTTTAAGAAGATAAGTAGGTTTAGAAAGCTGGAACATTTGAGACAGCACCTGACTAGGGGAATAGCAGTGATTTATGATGTGTTTAAAATTGGCATGTAACCTTGCAGCATTATTAGACTAGGATAAAGTTCTGACTGGAAGAATATTGTGGAAAAGGATGATATATATAGCCATACACATTTTGATTTATCTTACTCAGTTGTATTTCTGTAATGCCTACAAAGGCAAAACTAAAACCTCTCCTTATCTTTTTAAAATTATGTTTGAAGAATTGCTTTGAGATTTTTGACTCTCTTGGACACAGTTGTTTTGGTTAGCTTTCATTAGCAAAAGAAAATGTCAAAAAAAAGAGAGAAAATGTTCTTTTGGTTACTGTGGGAAGTCATTTGGTAGATTAAAAAATATAAATCTGCTTTTCTTTCTTTTTTGGGGGGGGTAAAATTATTTTTGTCCTATTATTTTGCTCATGAAAAAAGTGGCTGTACTGAAGAAGAGTACAAAGGATGATTCACCTTTTATTTAAGACTTGCTACTGCTGACCCAGGGCAGCTAATTTAGAAGTGAATCATTTATAGAAAGTTCTACACAGTTCGAGGCAGGGCTTTGTACAATATCCTCGTGAAGGTCTAAATAGAGCATACAATATCAGGTTTCTAAATATCTGTCTTGTTGCCAATTTTATCTTTTGCAAACGTTGAAACTTGTTTCTAGATGACTAGCCATTGACAAGGTGAAGGTAGGGGCAGTGTGTGTGTGTGTGTATAAAATCAGGTATACTTTAAAAACAAATCTTAGAAATTTAGTACATGTATTATGCTGGGAAAATAAGTTTGACATTTTAAATGACTGTTTAGAGTACAAAGAAACAAATATAACTAGTCCATCTCAAAATTATTTAACTGGAAGAAATCATTTTAAACTTATAGTAAATCAAATCAAACAATGTTAGTATTTTGATATTTACTGACCGTCTAATATATTTGATTTTTAAAGTCCAATTGTAAATAACTCCTTTTTGCAATCTATTTTAAATCCTTTTAGCAAGTGGGTGGTTTATTAAATAAACAGTATTATTTGGCTCTATATAAAACACAAAATGTATAGTTTCTGCCTTTGTTTTAAATTCAAAGCTGAGTTTATGTTTACATCAGTTACAGTATGGTGAGTGGGAAAAAGCCCAGAAGTTGGAATTTTTGTTTTGTCATTCATTAGCTATGTGACCTTAGATAAACCACCTAATGGGTCTGAGCTGGTTTTCTCCCTGCACATGGTGTAGTGATACCTGCCCTCATGACCTGACTCACAAGGATTAATTGAGCTAATGCCTTGGGAAGTGATCAGTAACTTAGGTGTCTTTATGCAGATATTAGATGTCAAGAGAGGTAACATTGCAGGGGAAATAACTTGGACATCGAGGGTTGGAATCTCATTTGCACCAAATACTACTGATGTGACCCCTTTAGCCTTTTATTTTTTTTTCAGATATAATTGGCATATAACATTATTAGTTTTAGGTGTACAATATAATGATTCAATATTTGTATATATGACAAAATGATCACCACAATATCCAGTTAATACCCATCAACACAAATAGTTATGATTTCTTGTGATGAGAACTTTTAAGTTCTCTCTTAGCAACTTTCAGATATACAATACACCATTAGCTATAGTTGCTATACTGTATATCACATCCTGAGGACTTGTTTATTTTATAACTGAAATTTTGTAACTTTTGACCACCTTCACCTGTTTTGCCTATCCTTTACCTCCTGCTGCTGGCAACCACCAGTCGGTTCAAGGTTTGTTTTTTCAGATTCTACCTCTAAGTGAGATCATACAGTATTTGTCTGTCTTGGTCAGATTTATTTCATTTATTATAATGCTCCAAGGTCCATCCATATTGTTGCAAATGGTGTCATTTCTAAGCCTTTATTTTTTAGTCTGTTAAAGAAAAGGGTGATGGTGGTGGTAATATAATACCTCTCACCTAGAATTACCCTAGGGATTAAGGAAGTAATTTATGAAAGGACCTGGTGCATGTAATATTTCTTGGACCTTGCATTTTGATGTAATTTTTCCATTCTTCCAGACCTATCTCCTTAGTTCCTTCACTTTCCCAGTACTTTGCTGGAAGTGGGAGCCAGTATCCAATCTGTGCAGTTAAGAGGGATGAACAGGTGCCCCAGTTTATGACTATAATTGAAGAATTGAGTTTTAGAGTTTATTTGATATGGTGCATTTACCACATATTTTGGGGGAACCATGTAACGTAAGACCCCCAGAGCTTTTTGAATTTTTGAAAAATTAAAAAAAAATTTCTAGTAGGTTCCACGCATGCCTAATGTGGGGCTTGAACTCACAACCCTGAGATCAAGAGTCTCATGCTGTACTGATTGAGCTAGCCAGGCACCCTGGAAGAGTAATGAGTAACAATTTTGTCACTGGCTTGGTGAGAGCTATTCCCTTCTGTTCAAGCACACAGGTAATTGGGTAACCCTCTCCCCTCCCCTCCATAATTATTTTGTTCTTAGTTTGAGTTTAATTCCTGCTATTTTAAGGGCAATTAACTAGATAGAGGTAAAATAATTTTTTTTTTTATTGAGGAAAAAATCTTTGAGACTTAGATGAGAACAACCCAGATAAAACCATAGTCATTAACACAGGAAACAATCCAAGTGGTGTTCTTATGTATAAAGATAAGGCATTAACTCCTGATGAAAGTATGGTCTAGTTGGGTTGCCTGGCTGGCTCAGTCTGTGGAGCAATGTGACCCTTGATCTCAGAGTCATGAGTTTGAGCCCCGTGTTGGATATAGAGATTACTTAAGAAAACTTTTTTAAAAGTATGGTTTAGTTAATTATTAGATTTGTCATTATGTACTTTCTCTTTATTTTCTATAATATTGATATTTCTATAATGTTTATTTTAGAAAAATGTAAAAAGTAGCAGGATTCTTAGGATAGATTGAGATGTGGGAAAGTAGTTGTATTAAAATATTAATACTGCTACTTTAGATAACCTTCAAGAGGTTACAGTTCCAGTTACTTATATTTAAAATCACATCCACAAATAATGTAAAGCCAGCTACACAAGCACATAACTTCTTTCAGAATTTTTTTGAACATGTGGAATCTTTGGCCAGCACAGTTCCTGTTTAAGGAAGGCATTAAACAAAAGAAATTTGGAAACAGACTTCCTGGATTTAAAAAAAAAAAAAGAGGGGGGGAGCATTTAATGTGTTTTTGGAGAGATCTGTAATCTGCTATGGGCTAGAATATTTTTTGAAACACCAATGACAAATGACTAATTTAACCTTATTCACAAAGCTCATTGTAAAGTATATAATGGAGAGAAAAGGCAATACTAATTTATATTAATGACTCTATATAGTTGTTAAGACTTATCATCCTAGCCATATTGAGTTTTAAGGGTGAATAATCATAACCACATGATAAGAACTGGAAGATAGCAATTCTAATATTATGCATGGTAAGAACCTGTCCATGATAGAACTTGTCCATGAGTTACTCTTCAACAACAAAGTTAAAGGATAATGTAGTTTGTGGGAGAAAATGAAATCCATCCTGGTGATGCCATTAAAAAGGAGCAAAATCTGATCTCCTCAGTATAAGCAGTTTGCAAGCATAGGGATAAATATCACTGTTCATGAAGCACTTATATTCCAGGAATAATAACCTTAAATAGAGCTTTTTAGTTGAAAGAGTACTTTATATATAGTGTCTTATTGAGGTTTTTTATAACAACTGCATGATGTAGACCAAGCTTTAATAATGTCATGATGGACATATGAGGACTATGGAGGTCAAATAACTTGACTGAGCTCACTGAAAGTATAGAATTGGGACTAGATTCAAGTCTTATATTTTTTTTAAAGTTTATTAAAAAAAATTACACCCAATGTGGGGCTCAAACTCAATGACCCGAGGCTGTGTTGCGTACTCTTCTGACTGAGCCAACCAGGTACCCCAAATCGCTTATCTCTTAATCCATTGGTCTTTTTTACACACACACACACACACACACACACACACACACACACACACACACACACACACACTGGGGTGGGGAGGGGCAGAGGGAGAGAGAATCTTAAGCAGGTTCCATACCCAGCATGTAGCCCAATTCCACAACCCTGAGATCATGATCTGAGCCAAAATCAAGAGTCAGACACTTAACCAACTGAGCCAACCAGGTGTGTCCCTCCCTGCCTTTTTAAATTATTTTGCTTCTATTGGAAGGAGAAGTCACTTTTCTATGCCTGAAATTTTTAAAAAATATTTTAATTGTCAGAGAGCGTGCACAAGCAGGGGGAGCTGCAGGCAAAGGGAAAAGTACACTCCCTGCTGAGCAAGGAGCCTGATATGGGACTTGATCCCAGTACCCTGGGATCATGACCTGAGTTAAAGTGAAGATAGTTAACTGACTGAGCCACCCGGATGTCCCTGTGCCTGAAATTTTTGATAGGAGTAATAGGATGTGAAATTATTATGATGCATATAGTAGTTCAATGTATTAAACTCAGTTCACCATCTACTTAACTGAGTTTAAGGATAAAATGAGATAACAGTAGGTAGAACTTTGAAACTGAATAATTATAAAGATACAAAGTATGATGATTCTAAAATTTAATTGGTGACAACAAAATCTAATCTAGAATGGGTTTGTGAAATTATTGGCTTGTGTAACTAGATATTCTGAGAGAGGACTGTATATCAGACAGGATGTTGATCTTGGGGTCATGAGTTTGAGCCCCATGTTGGGTCTAGAGTTTACTTCAAAATCTTAAAAAAAAAAAAGTTTGCCTAGGATGATGATAATAGAAAATGTAATAGCGTTTATTGGATGGAGAAGATTTTGATATAGACTGGATTTAGAAGTTGGGTTTTAGCTATGGCATTCTTGGCCAAGGAAATGCCATGTGCAGATACATAGAGATGGTGAAAAACACGAAGTATAAAATTGATAAAGACAGGGTAGTCTATAACTGAGCTCTCCCATATGGTAGCTAGTAGCAAAATACAGATACTGGACATTCTGGCTAGTTCAAATTGAGTAAGATCTTAAAAATTTTGAAAATGTTAACTATCTCAATTTTTATATTATCTATTTGAAACAATATATTAGATATATGGATTATGTAATTTGAATAAACTAACATCTATTTTTACTTTATGCAATTATTAGAAGATTTAAGATTATGTGGCTTGTTACATATCTGTTGGGCAGTGCTGCTTTAGAAAATGGAATAATCATGAGTATTACATTTATCTTTTTATTCTTTTAAACCCAGTGTATGTATTTAATTATTACAGGGCCTCAATCTTAAAGGCTTAATTTAAAAAACAGAAACAAGGGGTTCCTGGGTGGCCCGGATCGTTAAGTGTCTGCCTTTGGCTCAGGTCACAATCTCCGGGTCCTGGGATTGAGCCCCGGGTTGGGCTCCCTACTCAATGGAGAGTCTGCTTCTCCCTCTCCCTCTGCCCCTCCCCATCCTTGTGCGCACACACTCTCTCTCTCTCATTCTCAAATGAATAAATTAAATCTTAAACAAACAAACAAACAAACAAAGAAACAAAACACAAATGACATCACAGCTTAAGATGCAGAGTTCGAGACAGGAATGAAGAAAAGGAGAGACCATCTAAAAAAGGCAACACAAGGAGAGAGGCTAGACAGTTAGGGATCTTGGCTGGAGACCTGTTTTGAGTAGGTTCTTTGCAGATACTTCTTAAAGGCTGTTGGGTTTTCCTAGCAGGCTCTGCATGGTCAGCAGGATGGTCCTGACATCATACAGGATAGACCACTTGTCTTTCAAGATGCCTGGGCAGATGTTACCCTGGGTGTCCACTCTGAGGTGGCAGCAAGTGTGAGGAGCTTCACCGTGCATGAGTTATAACCGTAGCCACTGGCAAGCTCCAAGCAGGGCGTATACCTCAGGTCTTCATATGCTGTGCCAACTACTCCATGATGGTCTGCACTCATTTGAAAATGTTTTCTGATTCAAGGAAGGCAGAAAAAGGGGTCATAATGGCCATCAGCTTTTGATGTAGTCTCTTGTCCATGGGGTCCAATGCAGTGCCCCCACTGGGCTCAACTCCTTTGTGGGTGGTCCTTCTGGGAGGCCATCTGATGTCTGGTCAGGGAGCCAGGAACTTGGAGAGCACAACTGCAACTAGAATATTCCATTTACTTTATGAAAATGGACAATAGTAGTAGATCACTAAATATGGATACCTTAGAAGACATTAAAGATTTCATTTTATATTAAAAAAAACCACCAGAAATATTTAATCTAATGGATCACCCATCTTATCATATGATATACCTTGCCATGAGTTTACTTTTTGATTTAGCTTAGTTTGTTCATGAGAAGGTATAGAAAATGTTAAATACTATGTCTTACTGTCTTTTATCTACTACACTTACAATGGAAGAAAGTATTTTTTTTTTAAAGGTTTTATTTATTTGACAGAGAGAGAGATTACAAATAGGCAGAGAGGCAGGCAGAGAAAGAGGGGGAAGCAGGGTCACCGCTGAGCAGAGAGCCTGATGTGGGACTCGATCCCAGGACCCTGAGATCATGACCCAAGCTGAAGGCAGAGGCTCAACCCTCTGAGCCACCCAGGCACCCCAGAAGAAAGTATTCATAAAAGAACACAGATATGACCTGAACAGTGCATCATTTTTTTCTATTCTAATAGTAAACATTTATTAGCTGTGTTAATTGGATAAAGTCATAATTTTCTTATATAATAAAATCTAGTATACATGGATATTGTATCAAATGAGGTAAGTGAACATGTGTTGTCAGTGCTACTCAGATACAAACTGAGTGAGGTGCTTGTTAGCCACTGTAGGAGAAAGAATAAGATCTCTCAGGGTGAGGATGACAAATACATGTGTTAAACCAATAGGACTTTAAAGGCAAGGTGACTTGGACAGCTGAATGAAGTACTAAATTCAAATGAAGTGAGCACAATGGAAAGATTGATTCCACCTGGGCAGTCACATTTGAGCATCGTCTCAATAGGCAAGGGTATAGGGGTGGAATGGGTGGCCGAAGTTTAGATTTTGGATTGAGGGAAACGTATGAATGAAGGTAGGAAACCTTAAGGTATGTATTTGAGTTTCCTTTTGGTTTAAACATTCATGACTTTTGCTCTCTTTCAGTTGACTCCTGTTGCCTTACGGCACCTCAGTGTATTGTATGAGTCTGGCATGTCCTTGTTGTGTAGGGACTGTCTGTCTTTGCAGACATAGTGTGCAGCAGAGAACCTGGCACAAAGCAGATATTTAATAGATGATTGGTAGGTGGATAAATGAGCAAGAATTTTACAGCATTCAGAAAGCACTATATCACTTATTTTTCAGCAAGGATGTGTTTGAATTTCTAACCCTTTATCATGTACTTATACACACATATATTTGCTGATAGTTGTGCGTTGAGATCCTACCAATGTTAGGTTTTTATTCTCCCATGCAGATCTGACTTGAAGTTCGGCCATTTTAGTTACTTGCTATTGCAGAGGGCTTGCACTCTATCTCTCTACCTCTCAGTGACCATTACTTTCCTGGAGGTTTTCAGCACAGCCTCGTGTGGAGCTCCATTCTGTGAAGGATGTAGCTGGCTCCACTCCTTCCAGGGAAAGATACCTTGCCTGCAAACTTTTGGCTGTCTGGAATGGAACATTATTCTGCGGGGGTTGGGAGGGGGCAGGGGAGGAGCACAATGAACAAGGGTCATACCTACAGGAAATCTAGTATTTGCTCTGCAGTGAAATGTGAAAAATTGTAAGAAAGGAAGCAGTGTCCTGACTAGAAGTCCACTTTGTGTGGGATTTCCTTTTTGGAACTTTTTTCATGTCCTGTTACATCATCATAATCATTTTTTAAAGATATTTTTTGACAGAGAGGGAGAAGGAGAATGCAAGCAGAGGGAAGGCAGAGGGAGAAGCAGACTCCCTGCCAAGCAGGGAGACCATGGGGCTGGATCCCAGGACCCTGGGATCATGACCAAGCCAAAGGCAGACGCTTAATGAATGAGCCACCCTGGCGCCCAAATTTGCCATTGTTTTTTGAGAAAGGAAATCAGAAAAGCTGTTTAGTATGCATATTACCTTGCCCACCTCTGCCCACATTATTAATGATTTTTATCAGTGGACTAATTATACCATTGATTTCACAGTTAGAATAAGGAATAGGAGCCATTCTTAAAGGCCTTTCTTTCCCTCTGTGAATTATACAATTTTTACACTAGTGTATTTGCAAAAACTTACTAATCATGAAATCAAATATATTATGCCCTGTCCAGGAACACAAAGGGTTCAATCAAATATCCACCAGTTAGCACAGCTTACCACAGATAAAGAAGGGAAAGGGTGGGGACAGTTGTTTTTCTTTTTAAGCCTTTATTCTTTGGTACCCAGTTGCCTCTTGTCCTCATCACTAGCTCCTTTCATACACTTCTGAGATTTGATCAGAGTTTTGCTGACTACGTGGGACCTTTTAGCTGTGTAACACAGCTCTTCCAATTCAGACACATTCTGATATGGATTAAAGAGCCACTTAATAAGTAGTAGTTGCACCGTTTCTGAACTTTGTGACGTTTATGAATGTGTTAAGGCTTAACTTCCAGTGGGAATCAGGAGTGGTTGAAACTCAGGGATATGAGGAAAGGGTTGAAAGGGAGTACTGAAACAAGGCTCAGGGTTGGAGGAAGGGCTGGAAACACCTGTGGCACAATCACCTGACAATAAGAAAGAGTAAAAACTTTTCTCACTTAACCATTTTGATATAAGACAGCCATATTAAAATGTTTTTCTTTGGGACATATGTACTCAAGAAATGTTTGTTGAATTTAATTTTTGAGCCAATGACATTTTTTTCAACCCTCTTTCTCCTCCTATTCTGTAATTTTGTATTTGGGCCCCAGAAATTACCCAAATCTTGGTGAACAAACTTAAGAGCTGCCCTGCAGATTTAAATGAAATGAATCTTATTTTTCAAGGAAAATGAGGTTCAATAAAGACTCGGTAAGCATGAGTCTCTTTAAAATCTCTGCACAGCGTTTTACTATTCCAGTTCTTCATGCTGTTTCTACCATCATGTGAATGACCAAATTGCATTCATTTCTCCACACCTCAGTTCCTTTATTTTGAAAATTAAGGATTTGGATTAGTGATCTTTAAGGTCTGTTTTAAACCTCTTCATTTTAGTACCTCATTCATTATTTTTCTAAAGTACTAATGCAAGATAAATAATTTTCCTCATTTTTTAAAAAAGATTTTGTTTGTTTATTTGACAGAGACATAGTGAGAGGGAACACAAGAGGGGGAGTGGGAAAGGGAGAAACAGGCTTCCCATTGAGCAGAGAGCCCGATGTGGAGCTCAATCCCTGGACTCCGGGATTGTGACCTGAGCTGAAGGTAGACGCTTAACGGACTGAGCCATCCAGGCGCCCCAATTTTCCCAATTTTTTAAAAAAGTCACCAGTTTTCAAAAATAGTCTCGCCTATAACTTCATTGTGGTAAACATGTCATGGTCTTGCCTTTGGGAACACAACTTTTGGTTTTAGCATTGTAAATGGCAGGTAATGTAGGTGTTTAAGTCACTTCAAAGTTGGTATGATTTGAACTCAGAATCTTGCTCCTGACAAATACAGGCTTTGTGACCTTAAGCAAATTACTTTCATTAGCCTCACATTCCTTATCTATAATTTGGAGGTGATAATATATTTATAAAGTCAGTGTGAGGATTAAATGAGATCATGGCTCTAAATTGTTTAGAGCACAGCCTTGCCTATAGGAGGTACTCAGTATATATTACCTGAGGGTAATGATGTAACTTCTTAGATCAAAACTTGAGGACTAGTTCATTTAAATATTAATGATGAGAATATTTCCTGATGGAAATTGAGCTAACCTATTTCTTTCTTTCTTACAGATCTTATACTGTACTTTAAACACACCTAAAGTTGATATGGAAAGACTCTTAGGATCACATATAGGTCTTGAAGATTTCATATTTGCCCATGTGAAAGGGATCCAAAAAGAAGTGAATGTATATAAATCTGAGGATTCACTTGGTCTCACCATTACAGATAATGGTACTGGCTATGCTTTTATAAAGGTAAGTCTTAAAAAATAACTATGTGCCCTAACTGAAGGTAATATTTAAGGAAATCTTCCAAGTTAAAGAAATCTTCAGAGTGGAAAGCTGGCTTAGCAGGGGTGGTTTGATAAGGTTTCATTTAAAAAAGTTTGCAAAGATCTCATTTTTGTTTACCCTTTCCTTGAATTTTTTAACCTTCAGTTTAAACTTCCCCTAGAATTTAGAACTTACTGAAAAGGATAGCCTGGTCCTGGGGCCCACTCATCCATATGAGCTCTTGTAGGTCTGTAACTCATTAATATCTGATGACTTCCATGTTGATTTCCATTGATTTTTTTTTTTTAGGGTTATTTCCAAATAGAGAAAGAGAAAGAGAGAGAATATATACTTTATAAAAGAAGTAACCTCTGGGGTGCCTGGGGGTTAAGCAATTGCCTTCGGCTCAGGTTATGATCCCGGAGACCGGGGATCGAGCCCCGTCGGGCTGCCTGCTCGCTGGGAAGCCTGCTTCTCCCTCTCTCACTCCCCCTGCTTGTGTTCCCTCTCTCGCTGTGTTTCTCTCTGTCAAATAAATAAAACCTTTTTTTTTTTTTTTTTTTTAAAGTAATCTCTGTGTTCAATGTGTGGCTCAAACTCACAACCCTAAGATCAAGAGTTGAATGCTCTACCAACTGAACCAGCCAAGTACCCTAAGTATATACATTTTTGACAACTTCTTGAGAAATGTTTTTCCACATTTTCTAAACTATGTAATTCCTTTATTTAGACACAAAGAGAGCAATGTAGAGCTGCAAAGATGAGAGAAAAAGGTTTGGAATAGTACGAAAAAAGTAAGAACTGAGGAGTGATAAAAAGGAAAGTAGATCTATCTCTCTTTAGTTTTGTTTTTTAGATTTTACTTATTTTTGAGAGAAAACAAGCAGGGGGAGGGGCAGAGGGAGAGGCAGACTTCCTGCTGAGCAGGGAGCCTGATGGAAGACTTGGGATTATGACCTGAACCAAAGGCAGATGCTTAACTGACTGAGCCGCCCAGGCACCCAGGCTCATCTCTTAAATCCCTCTATTAAGCAGTTGTATAACAGCTGACTTCTGTTGAATGCTGATCATGTTCGAGGCACTTTACATACTTTTTCTCAGTCCTCACAGTTCAATTTGATACTATGTTTTTTTCTTATTGATGTACAACAAATTTTTAATATATAGCTTACTGTACTCATACCTGTGAACCATCACTTGGATTGAGAGAAACTTCATTTCTACCACTCAGAAGTTTCCCTTGTAACTCTTCCCAGTCATTCTGCTTCCCTCAGAGAGGTAGCCACTATTCTGACCTCTATTGCCGTAGTTTTGCTTGTTTTTAAATTTCATTAAGAATCCTGTACTCT
>PITA01032284.1:0-14124 GCA_004023965.1 Spilogale gracilis
AAGCGAAAATGAACTTCTGGGACTTCATCAAAATAAAAAGCTTCTGTACAGCAAAGGAAACAGTCAACAAAACAAAGAGGCAACCCACAGAATGGGAGAAGATATTTGCAAATGACACTACAGACAAAGGGCTGGTATCCAAGATCTATAAAGAACTACTCAAACTCAACACCCGAAAAGAAGATGAACACATCAAAAATGGGCAAGAGACATGAAGAGGCACTTCTCCATAGAAGATATACAAACGGCTAACAGACACATGAAAAAATGTTCAGCGTCACTAGCTATCAGGGAAATTCAAATCAAAACCACACTGAGATACCACCTTACACCAGTCAGAATGGCCAAAACTAACAAATCAGGAAAAACAAGTGTTGGAGAGGCTGCGAAGAAAGGGGAACCCTCTTACACTGTTGGTGGGAATGTAAACTGGTGCAGCCTCTTTGGAAAACAGTGTGGAGATTCCTTAAAAAATTAAAAATAGAGCTACCCTATGACCCTGCAATTGCACTACTGGGCATTTACCCCAAAGATATAGATGTAGTGAAAAGAAGGGCCTATGTACCCCAATGTTCATTGCAGCAATGGCCACAATCGCCAAACTGTGGAAAGAACCAAGGTGCCCATCAACAGATGAATGGATAAGGAAGATGTGGTACATATATACAATGGAATACTATGCCTCCATCAGAAAGGATGAATATCCAACTTTTGTAGCAACATGGACTGGACTGGAAGAGATTATGCTGAGTGAAATAAGCCAAGAAGAGAAAGTCAAGTATCGCATGGTTTCACTTACTTGCAGTGCATGAGGGGTAGCCTGGAGGACAGTGGGGGAAGGAAAGTAAATGGGAAGTAGGGTAATCCAGGGAGAGAAACGAAACAACAGAGACTTCGGACACAGAAACAAACTGAGGGACTTGGAAGCAAGGGGGTGGAGGGATGGGAGAGACTGGTGGTGGGTACTGGGGACACCTAAAGCGTGGAGCACTGGGTGTGGGGAATGGGGAATGAATCTTGGAACACTGGAAAAAAAATTTAAGTAACATTAAAAAAAAAATAAGAAGATATGAAGAGAAGGGAACCTACCAACATGAACCTTGAATGCATAACTTTTGGGGCTGTTCCTACCAGGGTCTCTGGCCCTATTTTATTCAAGAAGCTTCATTGAAGAGGTAAATTTTTTTCCTTTTCCTGTTTCCAAACAAAGCTGACCTGAGCTTTGTTTGTGTGAGTGGATTGGTTTTGTCTGCTCAGGGAATTTTCAAAGCTGGTCTCCACTCATTTTTTATTTTAACAGACGCTAACTCAACTCTCTCCTCTTTAAGTTCCCAGCCAGTAAAAAAATTGTAACATTCCACAAATGGATAGAAAATATTGGTCACTTTCTATTTTCAAACATTTGGCTGCATCTTTTGATAACAAATACCACTTTATTTAGTCCACAAATATTTTTTGAAAACTTAGAACATGCCAGATACTGAATACCACATCAAATGAACTGACATTAACTTTGGGTCAGGACAACTTGTTTAAGCAGGTCCTAACAGCCTAAGAATATGAGAAATGTTTCAACAACTCCCACCTACAGTATGGCTGAAAGATAATGTTCATCAAGGCAAATTAGTTAAGCCTTTTCCAAATCCACTGTGTATATAGAAATGGGCCTAGATAATAGTCAACTTTGCATTATCTACAAGGAGGGAATAATATCTTCTATAATTCAAGTTGGTATAGTATTAAAAATAATCATTTCTGTTTCTCTTTGGGGTGTGTTCTAAAACATTCACATTCCATTCAATACTGCCATGGATAGCACCGATTAATAAAAAAAAAAAAAATGTGTCTGAAACTATCTTAGTCCTCACATGGTGGGAGACAGGGAGGCCTGTGAGGTCTTTTTTGTAAGAGCATTAAATCTATTCATGAGGGTTCTGCTATCATGACTTAAGCAACTTGCGGAGGCCCCATATCCTAATACCAATACACTGGATTGGGCATTAGAATTTCAATATATGGATCTGGCAGTGAGAAAGAGAGGAGGCAGATGACAAAAATGTTCTGTTTATAACAGAAACTTTTTCCCCCTATGGTTACTAGATGATTTTCCCCATGCCCTGAACACTATTCCATACTCAGAGGCTGCAAAAATTTGCAGGGTAAATTGCATTATGTGTTCCTGGTGCTATGCATTCTTGGCACTGTGCTTGGTTGAGGCTGGTAATACTCTTCTCAGGGCGCCCTGTGTGGTTGTGCTCTTCATATGAATAGTCTAATCCTCTTTCTACCAGTTATTCTGGTTTCTGCTGAATGAGTTTCGATTCCTAATGCCCAACAAAATGTATGTAAATGATGGTGTTGAACCTATCTCAAAGAAGCAACAATAATAAAACTACCCCCCCAAAAATGGGAAAAAGCAAGTTTTATGATAGTTGAAGTCTCTTTCAATGAAATGACCATAAAAAAAAAAAAAAAGAAAAATCTATAGGCAATTGGAGTTTGGGAGAAGTGCTTTGACCTAACAATAGACATTAGACTTTACTGTAGGTGATGCCAGTCTGTGGCTTCTAAGAATTTGAAGACAATGAGGATTGATCTCCAGTGTACAATAACGGGGCCCTATTTCCTTAAGGGGCTGTGATAATCCTATTCTTTCTGATATCAGTTCCATTCTTTCTAGGAACACATGGACCACAACCCTAGAAAAGAGAGGCAGGAAGTGAGCTCAAAGGCAAGCATTTGAACTTCTCTACCCTCCAAGCTAATTTTGAAACCTTATGTGAAAATTCTAAAAGTACTAATGTATTAAATCCAAAAGTACATTAAAATAATAATCCACCATCCCCAAGCATGTTTTTATGGAAAATTTGTTAGTGCACCATATAAAAAGTCAAAATAAGTAGGAAATACTGTAGGATAATAGTACAGTCTGAAAATACATTTGATAAAAATTTACTCCCATTCTCAGTTTTAATGTCTCTAAAAATTTGGAATAGAAAAACTATTTTCCTTCTTATAATGATGAATACCAGTCACAAACCAAAAGGTAATATACTCAATGGTAAAATATGTAAGCATTTCTAGTAAAATCTGAATGAAGTGAGAATGCCTACTACAAAATTATCACACAGAATGCATTTCTTCATTCAAAAAAATATATTAAGCCCATGCATATTTCTTCATCCAAAAATATATGTTAAGCCCATGTATAAAGATGAACAAAATAGCCTATAGTCTTGAAAGTTCTCACCAAACGAAAAGATATAAAGACACAGGTATTGGAAATGAGGAAGAAAATCGTTAATGTGATAGCATTTCAATTCAAATGAAACCAGAGGTTATAAAATATAAGAACTTCATGCATTTGTTGCCCTCAGGAAAACAAAACTTAAGGACTGAAACATAGATTTCCTTTGAATAACTGATTTACAGAAAACTGATAATGTTGGAATTTTCTTAAAAATGCCAAGGGAGTTGGTCAGGGGTTGCCTTACATCAGCCTTGGAAAGATTTACTTAAGATTTCCAGAAGCATGAGTGAAAAACAACGTAGATTGGGCTGGTCTCACCAAATAAGCTGAACTGAGCTTTGTTTGTGTGAGTGGATTGGTTGTGTCTGCTCAGGGAATTTTCAAAGCTGGTCTCCACTCATTTTTTATTTTAACAGACGCTAACTCAACTCTCTCCTCTTTAAGTTCCCACCCGGTAAATACCGCCCACCCCAAACCCTCCACACAGTCGCTGGTAGCTTGTGGCGGTTTGCATGTCCTGAATTGCAATTCCTCTGCTATTCCTGAATAAGCTCATCTTTTTGACAATTTCTAGCTTGTCTCAGTTTACCCCTTTATGCAGGTTGACATTACTGACAGACCACTTATATAAATAGTAATTTATATAGAAAATATCAGATAGTAAACTGAAAATGAACTAGAATTAACAAGTGAGATAAAAATGTGTCCAAATTAACATTGGGAGAAAATATTATTCACGAAGTAATAAAAAGATAAAATAGCTAGGCATCTTACCAAGAAATATACAACACCAGAATAGAGGTGAAGGATACCAGGATAAGTCAACCCAAAATATATCTCTTGGGCATATGGATTATTTTGAGCTATAGACCAGTGAGGGCTGGCAAAAGTAGGAGTTATATCTCTCCCCCTAGCTACCTTAAAAAAAATAGAGCATAAAGGTCTCCTTTTATAAAGAAAATTTCCATTCCTGAAAGTATCCCCACCTGGAAAACAAGCTAGTCCTGAGATGATTCTCAGCACCTGAGAGACTCTTGTTTGCTAAGACAAGTCTTATTTATCACCCATTTCCTCCCTTCCCCTTCCTGTAACTTGTCTCCTTGGTCCAGAAGCCCCAAGTCTCTTAGCCTCTGTGTAGCGTGAGCTGGCACGGAAGCTCCACTCATCGAACCACTATCTTTGAGTTTCATCTCTACATAAAATCCCAATCATCAGTTATTGTAAGTAAGATTATTTTTTCTCTTGTTAATCTGTCTTTATTAGTGTGATTCTCAGGCCCCAGTCACTGAACCTAGGAGGGTAGAGGAAAAGTTTGTTTGCTTTTACTTCCTCTGAAAGAAAAGTATAGGGGCATCTGGGCGGCTCAGTGGGTTCGCTGTCGGTCTTCCACTCAGGTCATGATCCTGAAGGCCTGGGTTCAAGCCCCATGTTGGGCTCCCCACTCTGCAGGTTGCCTGCTTCTCCCTTTCTCTCTCCCTTTGCTCCCCTGTTTGTTCTCTTTCTCGATCTCAAGTAAATAAAATCTTTAAAAAAAAGTATAAGATTTATGGAAAGGTCCCAAAGAAAATACCAATAAATGGAGAGGCATGCTAACTAAACAGAATGCAATCTCAGTTTCTTCCAAAATAACATATAGCCTCAATACAATTTCAATTAAAATTGCAATGATTTTTTTTTTTTACCTTGACAATAGTGATTCTAAATTTAATCTGACAAAATAAAAGGCAAGGCTAGCCAAGAAAATCTTGAAACACATGAATTAAAGGAAGTCTTTCTTTAGTGGATATGTAAAATTGTCAGGGCCACAGGGTAATTTTTAAAGTGTCTGATTTGAAAAAAGATTCAGGCAAAACAATACAAACACAAGTTGATAAGATAAAGAAGAAATTAGTCAAATGATTTGGGGAAAATTGACAATTTAGAAATAAATCTTAGAAACCAGAGTCAAATTGACAATTTAGAAATAAATCTTAGAAACTACAGTCAAATTTTAAAAGTTAAACATAAAAATAAGTTCCTCAAAAAGTTGAAATAGAATTACCCTAAGACCCAGAAACTACACTGTTGGGTATATGCCTAAAATAATGAAAAGCTGATATTAAAACAAATACTGGGACACGAAATGTTCTTAACAGCGTGATTCACAATAGCCAAAAGTGAAAACAACCCAAATGTCTTAGCAGTGGATGAATGGATAAACAAAATATGGTGTATTATATGATCATATAAAGGATTGAAGGGGCTATACATGCTCCAAGGTGGATGAATCTCAAAAATATTATATTAAGTCAGAAAAGCCAGACAGAAAAAAGGTCCCATATTGTGTGGTTCCATTTATGCAAAATATCTGGAACAAGTAAATGCACAGCCACTGAAAACAGATTCCTGGTTGCCAGGGGCTGGGGGAGTGGGAAGTGGGGTGATTGCTTAATGGTTTTTGGAGTATGCTTTGGGGGTGATGAAATGTTTGGAATTAGATGTAATGGTTATACAACACTGTGAATATACTAAATGTCACTTAAAAATTGGTAATTTAATTATATGAATTTCACCCCAATAAAAATATAAATGAATAGAATTACAGAAAAATGTGGATGTATATTCTCTAGAATCTGAATTTGGAAGAGATTTCTAGATATAAAATCATGAAAGAAACAAAAGGAAAAGATAAATACACTTGATGATGAAAATGAAAATTTAGTCAAACTTAATAAAATCATAATATATACATAGGTTTCTCAAGGAATACAAGTCATTAGGTCTCCAAACTTGTCCTTTCCCATTCATCTCTTCCCTGTTCCTCTAACCACTGCTAGAAAAATTCAGCACCTTTTGTTAGTCTGATCTATGGCACCAGCTGAGAGAATATCAGACAGATGCATAAAATTGCTGTTTCACGCCTTGCCAACAGCATAGAATAAGCGTTAGTATACGCTTTATGAAGACCCTATTTATGCCCACAAAGTGTTGAATTTAAGAAGGAGCAGATCGTAGCACGATTTGCCATAAGTCTCAGTCTGGTTAATCTATAAACAGATTTTATTAGATATTTATTTAGATGCTCTGTACAGATTGCTTTAATTTTGAAATTAAGTTTCCAGGTTGGCAATGGAATTTTAAATACTTGAATTCTAGAAAGGCAGCAGCTTTTAACCTTTGCACTTCTCTTTGAAAAGCTAATTAGGAAATTAAATCCAAAAGGACTGAATCCATAAAATGTTGGCTCTGTAATGCTGATGGAAAAATTTAAGTCACCTGCTCTTTTGGTGTCATCTCCTGATTAGTCATTGAAATGAGATATTCAAAGAATTTTTTAAAGATTTAAAATAATTTAGGAGCTCCCAAGCTTTGTTAATATTAGAAACTTTATTGCTTGGAAAATTAAATCTGAACAGAGAAGTATTTTGGATTTTCTTATCACTCCTGGCTAAACAGTCTCTTAATTTATTATGTACTTGATCAGTTGGTAAATTTTGGGGATAATTTGTAGCAGTGTTGTCAGCTGGAGTTCCAGAGCTTGCCCATTATCTCCGTAGGTGCCCTGGCACCCTGTGAGTACTCACCATGAACAGCGGGAGTCCACTGGGGTTGGGGGGGAAGCACTAAAGCTTTTTCTACCTCCAAAGGCATTTCCAGCCCCTGAGCACTTGAAATGCTCAGCTGCACTCAGAATTCCCCCTTTCCTTGAGCTGAAGGTTCCACTGATAGCTGTGACCCTTGACCTCTTCAAATGAGTTGAAAATACCTCCTGACAGATGTCATTTTTTCACTTTGGTCTTGATTATACCCACAATCGTGTGAAATCCTACCAATATTCATGGAGATGCAGGTGTGTGTGCCTCGGGTATGTGCTTCCTAGGACTCACCTGTCAACATCTCCATCTGAAATTCCTTCTCCCAAATATCGAGCCTGTGAAGCATATTTCTGGTTAACTTAATCCTCAGACCCAGATTTTTTTTTTTCCTTCAGCAAATGTTTTTAAGCACCTACCTTCAATCTGAACTTTCCTGGGTACAGATGAGGAAACAGAGTCAAGTCCTCAAGTGTTTAGGAGGGGCAGAAATGTAAATCAGTAACTTAAATAATATGTCAGATTCCAGGAGAGAAGCCCTGAAAGGGAAGAGTAGGCCTACAAAGGAGAATGGGCATAGTTCTGCCTGGTGGTATGGGAGTCAGGGATGAAAAGGACCCTGAAAGGTAAATGTTGTGTTTGTAGAATGAAAGAAAAGAGAGCATTCCTAACTGGTAGCTAGTCTCTAAAGATGGTCACAGTCCATTCCTTCAATTCCTTCCCTCCTTGTATGTGCCTCATGTACATTCATGATGTTCCTCATATCAAGAACAAGAGCTAATTCCCTTACCTTTGATAATGGACTGACCTTGGTGCCTCCTTCTAATGAGTAAAATGTGGCAGAAGTATACAATGTGAGTTCTAGAACAGGTAGGAAAGAACCATGCCACTTGGACTTAGTCTGTTTCTGATGCTTGCTCTTACAAGCACCATGTTGTGAGGAAGCCCAGGCTACAAAGAGGGACCCTGTAGAGAGGAGCCCAGGGCCACCAGCGCATTCAGTCTTGGCTGAGCTCCCAGACTGGAGCCACTATTACTTGCTAAACTTAAAAGGGAGGGAACCATTGAGATGACTCTACCACCAGCCACAATCTGACCATAAACTCATGGGAGAACACAAACAAGAATCATCTAGCTGAGCCCAAACAGCTTCTACCACTGTGAAAAGTAAGTGATCGTTGCTGTTTTAAGCCCTAACATTTTGCAATGGTTTCTTATGTAGCAATAGAAAACTAGAACACAGATAATGGAGGGAGCATAAGAAATGGCACAGGGGACACTAATCAATAACCTGACTTTGGGCATCACAGGCTCATGGAGATTAATGAAAGGGGAAAGAAGAAGAGCATAGGACAAAACTGCGGTATCTGGATGCTTGTTGATGCCCGTTGATGCCCTATCAAGGAGGAAGGACTCTATCATACAGGCTATGAAAAGTCATTGACCTCTTGGGTTGGGGGTGGGGGGGAGAGGTTAATATCATATCTGGGGAAGCCCTTCTAGAAGCAGTGTGCAGAAGGGTTGGGAAGATAGAGAGTACTACATTCATCCCAGCAGGAGAGGATGGCCGCTCTCAAGTAAGGCGAGAACAAAGGAGATGGAAGGGAGAGGGCAGATTAAATATGCTAAGAAAGATCATCTGTAGGATTTGGAGATTGTCTGTGTTTGAGATTGAGGGGAGGAGAAATTAAAGCTTGTTCATTTATTAAATGCTGATTGAGAGCTTACTAAGCACCATGCATATTTCTGGGCCCTGAGGATAAAGCAGGGAGTAAGACATCTGGAGCCTTCATGAGCTTACAGTCTAGTGAGGAAGAAAAACAAATGGATTTAAGTGAGTTTCAAACTCCATTTCTAGTTAATGCTTTCCTTATTAATTTGTCTTATTTATCATGAAGTATACAGGAGAAATGGACAATTTTTCAGCAAGTGAAATGAACTCCTTAATTTAATATTCTAATGGTGATCCCTGAGGCAGATTATCTGGGTGCTTGGGGGCAGTTCAAGCCCTATTTTTTGATACTGGTAGACTCCACACTGAAATCCAGACACATGGCAGTCAAGGGAGTACCCTGGCCTGCCTATTGCGGCCTTTGGTTCCAGGTACCAATGATGCAGAGCAAAAAGGAAGCATGAAGGACTTACTTCAGCCAGGAAGGAAGTGATTTCCATTCATTTTTCTAAAGTCTTGCACATACTTGTTAATTTGGTAAATATCAATCACTTTGACTGCTGGGCATGTTGCAGAGAAAAAGAGAAAGAGAACCCCTTGGTTAATGGGGCTTATATTGTGTTTAGGAAGGCCAATAATTAAACTGGTAAAGAAAGAGCATAGTAGCAATGCATAGCTTCCTTTTGCTGTAATAAAATACATTAATTATAGTTCTGGAGTTTAGAAGTCTGAGACCTCATCTCATGGGTTAAAATCAAAGTGTCAGGAGAACTATATTCCTTCTGAGTATCCATTTTCACACCTTTCCAGCTTCTCAAGGTCATCTTCATTCCTTGGCTTACAGCCTCCTTTCCAGGATGGTATCACTCTGTCTTCTTCCCTTGTCATATCTCCTTCTCTAGCCTGAACCTCCTGCCTCCTTTAGAGAACTCTTATCCCACCCAGATTATCCAGGATGATGTCTTCACCTCCATATTCTCACTTTAAGCACATCTGTAAAATCCTTTTCACCATGTAAGGTAACAAATCTATCTATTAATAGGCTCTGGGGAATAGGGTGTGACAACTTTGGGGACTATTATTCAGCCAGCCATACTCAAATGCTGATTACTATGAAGACAAAAAAAAGCAACATAAACCGAAAGTGTGACTGGGCAGAAAAGAATTAAAAATGAGGTAAAATAGGGGATCTCATTATGTAAAGACTAGGAGTTGTATTCCCAGGGTGATGGGAAAACTGGAGGATTGGACAGGTGTGGGATGATTGGCCTTAATAATTTTGAAGATTCATTTGATACTGTGTGGAGAATATCAAGGAATTTTATTCCAAAGAGGAAGGGACTGACAGAAGGGACTGATGGGCAATGTGTGGTCAAGGAAGGTGTTTTTGTTGCTATTTTGATTTTTTTTTTTAAAGGAGATACTTTAGTAAGTCAGTGTGTTGAAGGCAATAGTATAGTAAAGAGGGGAAACAGATGATGCAGGAAGAAAAAGGGTTAAAGCAGAGGCAGAGTCCCTAACTGGGCAGGAGAACAATAGGATCCAGTGCACAAGTAGAGAGATTAGTCTGATAGGAACAGAGACCCTTCCTTCCTTGCTAACAAGGAGGGGAAGCAAGAAGAAGGGGATAGCTACAGAGAGACCAGTACCTTATACCTACTTTCCTGGTGGACAAAATACAAAGGCATTGGTAAATGTGAGTGTAGGAAGGAAGGGGTGGGGAGTGGTTATAAGAAAGAAAAGTAATGGTGAGAAATGTATGCAACAAAGTGAGAGAATGCATTGACTCTGAAAATGTCCTGGGTGATACCGAAAGCCCCTTGAAGATGGTAGGCATTAGTTTAAAGCTAACAGGGTGTATGTTTTTTCTCAGCCATGATCAGCTGCTTGGGAAGGTAATGGAGAATATGTGATAAGTTGGATTTAATCAGGGTTAGGGTTTCAAATGAATGTGAACACAATGGAGAGAGAAGGGAAGGGATCTATCTGAGGGTGACGCAAGGGAGCAATTGTAAGTCTGGCCTTTGGCATCTAAATTGGATACAGAAGGGAAGTGGTGGCATGTGGCAGTGAAGGACAGTAGAAAGAGGTAGGGTCAATGGATAGAAAGTCCTGGAGGGGGAGGTTAAAAAAAATATTGGTATGGGAGTATTAAAGTAAGTGAGCTGGAAAGGTAGGAGCTAGAGATCAGAGTGGGATACATCGAAATGAGATTTTGGAGGTGATCTATGTACCAGTAACTAAGCATACCACGGGTATGGATAACTAAGGTATAATGGAAGATAAAATTGTTGGAGGTAAGGCCAACGTGTTGAATGCATTACCCTATACAGATATTTAAAAACATGCAGGATGCTAACAGAAGAGTGGTGGGGAAACTTTCTGGAATCCAGAACCAAAATTCTTCAACAAATGAAAACAAAAGATTGGAAAGATAGTAAGTGATTATTAGAAGGCAGGTTATCAAATAGGACAATCAAAGGCATCTGAGTGGGGTGCAGGGAGAGTAATGGTAATATGGGGTCATGCAAAGCACTGCCACTCTCGGTATGGTGCTACATAGGGTGGTGGGAAAGAAAAGAGCTGCAGGAAAAGCACTGGCTTCAAGGGACAGCTGGATTTCCATAAGAGTAAGAAGATTAAAGGAATTTTGAGGATTTAGGGGATATTGCTGATGACACCCTGTGAGTTCTAGAGAATACAGCTGCAAAATTTAGGGGCTTGGAGGAGTAAGAATTTAAGCCAGGAGAGAGCTACACAAAGCCATAATGGAGTTAATGCCTTGGGAGGCTGGGGCTTTTTATGGGGACTGTGGTCACAAGGGATGTAGGGAATTGTGGGATTAATCTGATGTTCTCTTAGGGCAGTGGTCAGTGAACCTTTTCTATAAGATAGTAAACACTTCAGGCTATGTGGAATGTGAGTTCTCTGTCAGAGCACTCAGTTCTGCCACTGCCCAGCAAAAGTAGCCTTCAACCATGTCTAAATGAATGGGGGTGGCTGAGTCCCAATAATGCTTCACTGGATTAAACTGGCAGGGAGCTGACCGCTGCCTTAGGTGGCATTGGTTGATGAATTCTGGGGACTGTTATTTAGGCAATTGGAGGAATAAAGCAGGGAGAAGTGGTATAGCAGAAGGGTAACAGGAAGAATATTCTCACTGGAAATTCATGTGATCATAGGGCCCTCCATCCTGCCAGGTCCTCTCCTCTGTGGCATTTGGATCTCTTTGGGTCCACTCAGACCCTGTTGTGGCCTTCTGGGTAAGGTAGAGTGATGTCTGAATGCTGCAGTCTTCCTCCAAGACACAGGTGATGAACAAGAACCATTTTTAAGGGAAAGGTGATGAATTTCATTTATGATGTTGACTTTGAATCACCTATGAGACATGAAAGTAGAGACAACCAGGAACCAGTTGGAATGGAATCTGGAGCTCAGCAAATGTCTGGTTGGGATGGGGGGGGCATGCAGTGGAAAGCATAATCCTTGGGGAGGGTATACCCTGAAATCTCACCCAGGCTCTAGTTGGAGAGACCGCCTCCAACTAGATGTCCCTGGTGACATGGAAGGGCAGGCAAAGATACTGTTATAAAAGTCCCTTCTGAGTCCTAAGGTTTCTAGTTTTATATATTGATAAAATCGATCTCAGGTTTCTTTCATTTTTGTTTTTTTGTTTGTTTTGTTTTTAAAGATTTTATTTATTTGACAGAGAGAAGCACAGCCAGAGAGGGAACACAAGCAGAGGGCGTGAGAAAGGGAGAAGGAGGCTTCCCGCCGAGCAGGGAGCCCGATATGGGGCTCGATCCCGGGTCTCCAGGATCATGACCTGAGCCAAAGGCAGTCACTTAACCAACTGAGCCACCCAGGCGCCCCCAATCTCAGGTTTCTAAATCACATCCTTATATTATGCTAGACGGGCACTGAGATGCTACAGAGAGGAAAAATTTCCACGATGCACAGATCAGAGAGGTATATTACTCAAATGAGGTTATATGCTGAGAAATGAGTGCATGGAAAAAGGTCTGACTCTTCTGCAGCTTTTGAGGAGAGCAGGACTCCTTAATGAATCAGGGGTGGGAGGTGTTGAAACCCCCCACTTTGGATGGCTCATTTTCCAGCCCATCATCACCTCTAGAAGGAGGGCAAAGAAATAAGGAGGTGATATGTAAATCATTTGATGTTACTACCAATTAACAACTTCCATAGAGGGAAGTAACAGAAACCTTCGCCTAAGGATGAGTTTTCAAGTTGTCTCTTTGCCCTGAGAACCCAGAAGGTTGGGACAAGGTAGTGGAAGGGTGGTTTGTACTGGGGATCTGAAGACTTGGAGTTGAGGTGGTTTGGACACAAGCAGGACCTGTGACCTTGGGTTCCTCACTTCTCTGTACCCAAATTTTTACTTAGGAAACACCAACTATGTGTCAAGAGCATGCCAGACATCTTACATGCTTCTTGTGTTGCTTAATAACTGCTGCCTGGAACAGGATTGCTGTGAGAGCCCCATATGAGGTGGCTGCAAAAGCACTGTGTAAACCATAAAGCAGTATGCCAACATCAGGCACTGGAGAACACGAATCGTTTGTTTGCGGTACCTTAATTGCCATAAAAATAACGATACGTTTGCCCATGCCTGGAAGACTTTTTTTTTTTTTTTTTGGTGCAATTTTCTTTTGGTCTGTTTTATGTTATTGTTTTTAGGTTAAGGAACCAAATCACCCATTATTGTTTAAGTTTTATACAAAAATTGCCAAACTCAGAAAAGGGAAGGTGGAATGAGAACATTCCTTAGGTGACTGAGCCCCAATCCTCTTACTAAATTTGCTGTGACTTTTATAAAGCCACAGTCCACTGCTCTTTCTAAATCTCCCCTCAGCAAAGTAAAGGGTTGGAAAAGGAATCCATAGGGGTGCTCTTTCCTGGACTGAGACAGCACTGCCATTAGAATATGATGGCATTCTTGTATTATAATTTACACCTGCATTTCATGCATTTTATTCACTGCCAATAATTATTGAATAATTACTGTGTTCTCCCACTGTGCCCTCTCTTTGTACTCCCACTTCTTCCTAGGGTTTTAGCTAGATTGTTGCCTTTTGAAAGTTTCTTTGCTTCTGCAAAGGAGGTAGGTGGTTGGTAATTCTTAGTTTTGAGCCAAGCATTTAAATAGGCAAGCTTTTAACCCGGTAGCGTGTCCTGTCTCTAGTTTCCGCGTGTGTTGTTCACGGGGAGAATAACAGGAAGTAGTGGAGCTGCAGAAGTCACTTTTGCTTAAAGACCTTTAAATTCATGTGTTTGTGACTCCCATGTTACCTATTTTCATGTAGCATCTTCCAAATTTGCTAAGCTGATTTGAATTGAGATAAATTAGATCATTTGCAGCCCAACTTGCCTGCCAACTTCAAATTGGCACTTGAAGCACTTTATCTATGTTTGGGGGTTTGTTGGAAGACAAAATCATCAAGACTTAGCTACACTGAAGTTTGTTTTGTTTTCCTGCATGGAAAACAAGATGACTCTTGATTTTGTTGTTGTTGTTGTTGCTGCTGTTGTTTTTCCTTCGTTAAAAAAAAGAAAGAAAGAAAGAAAGAAAGAAAGAAAGAAAGAAAGAAAGAAAGAAAGAAAGAAAGAAA
>PITA01032285.1:0-14110 GCA_004023965.1 Spilogale gracilis
GAGAAAAGGTAAAAAAGAAACCAGAGAGAAAGAAAGAAGGAGGAAAGGAAAAAAAGAAACCAGAGAGAAAGATCAAGGAACTGGAAAAGTGCCACAGGCCATACAAATTCCATTTCAGTGTATCCAAGGTATGAGACAGAAACTCAGTGCCAAGCATTTTGGGGATGAGGCAACTCTCCAAGTACTAGAGATTTGAGATCAGAGCAGGGCTAGCAGTAAATTGATCCAATGTTGAACAAATAAGTGACCTTGACTTGTAGTATGTCTGGGCTGAAAAGAGAGACAGTTCTTAGGCTCTTGGGTCAACACTGAATTTCTAAGGGAAAACAAATAATGACAGGGACAACTGCAAAGAATAAACCCTGCAGAGACAAGAGCTAATCTGTCCATTATACTTAATAGCCCCATCCAGAGTAAAATAAGTTTTAAGGATCTCTGGTGTCCCCATACTAAGTTACTCACTGATTCAGTTTGAAATAATGCAACTATATTGAGATATTCACATAGGCTCTGGTCTTACATAAAATCTTATTAACCTAGACGCTCAGAAGTTCAATACTTGAAAATATATTGACATGTCACAACTCTAAGGATCACACTGCTTGCACATACAGGAATATTCGAAAGAAGTCTGCATTTTATAACTAAATTATTAAAAGACATAGATGAGAACTGAGGCTAGAAATTTCCATTTTAGGTAATAAAATTATATGTGAAAGTCATGCAGAATTTTTTTTCTCTCAAATGGAATACTCAAGGAAAAGAAAAATGGAAAGAGAGGCCAATATTTATTGCATGTTTTTTATGAGCCATACAGTTTATTATGCAGTTAACTCATTTATTTCTCACAAGAGCCACAGTGAATATTACCACCATTTGCATATCCTGAAGAAGATATCAGGTATCTCAACACATAGGTAAATGGAATTAAGTTCAACTTTAAACCACATCTGTATCTTTCCAAAGTGTGGCTTCTTTCAAATGTGTCAGACTTCTTGCCTAATTATAATATTGAATCTCATAAGATCATAGGGCCATTTTTATCATTTAGAGAACAGAGCATATAATACCAACTCTGAATAATTAGATGCAGAATGTGGCCTAATATGTAGTTAATATGTTTATGCATCTTTAATTCAGTGCTAATAGTTTCCTTACTATTCAATTCTTTGCCTGGTTTCTTACTAGTGGTTTTAAATACACTCTAATTTCCTTTGATTAAATATTAAGCTCTTTTATAGTGAGACAGTAGGCAATTTATTAATAGTTTATACAGCACAAGAAATATATTTTCAATTACATTCTACTAAACATATTCCAATTTCCTTTTTTTAGTATTGTTTCGTCTCTTATGTCATTTGTGTTATGGAGTGGCATTTCCCTTAATTAATCTTTTTAGAAAGACTGAATAATTGGCTTTTTCATGGATTGGCAATGGCTGTTTTATGAGAAAATTAATGTTAGGTATATATTTCTGTATCATCTAACAATCTTTAATTCATTATTTAGCGCATATTCATGGACACAAACCTAATGTCACAGTTTCTTGTGAATAACAAAAATGACCAAATCCCTGGATATGAGTTAAGCAGTTTTATTATATTTTATTTTATTTTATTTTATTATATATTTTATTTTATTTTATTTTATTTTATTTTATTTTATTTTATTTTATTTATTTTATATTTATTTGACAGAGAGAGATTACAAGTAGGCAGAGAGGCAGGCAGAGAGAGAGGAGGAAGCAGGCTCCCTGCTGAGTAGAGAGCCCCATGTGGGCCTCCATCCCAGGACCCTGAGATCATGACCTGAGTGGAAGGCAGAGGCTTTAACCCACTGAGCCTCCCAGGCGCCCTAAACAGTTTTATTTTAACTGAAAGAGTCATTGTTTTTTCAAATATGTTTTGGGACAACTGTATCAGAAAACCTAAAGGGCATGTTGAATATGTACATTCCTACCTTCTACCTCAGTCTTATGAAGTGGAATACTTCAGAGTATGGTATACATCTGAATTTTTAACAGGGTATAGAGGAATTCTTACATAGACAAAATTTGGGGGTAAGCTATCAGGTGAAAACAGTTTCCTACAGGTAGAGATTCTGTTGCAGGCTGTGATGAAGAAAGCTTCTCTGAAGTAAGAGGCCATGATGGCGAAGCCCACAGAGCAAAGACTACAGGTGGACCCTGGGCTGAAGCAGCCCCCATCCGAGAAAGTGAAAGCTTCTATTGTGCTGTCACAAGTGAATGGATTCTGTCAATAAAATGATGGAGCTCAGAAGTGGGTCTTTCCCCTGTCAAACCTCTGAAGAAGGCACAGCTCTGGCTGACCCTGGATTGCAGCTTGCTGAGATCTAGAAGCAGAGAACCCAGTTAAGCTGTGCTCACCTTCTGAACTACTGAAACTGTAAGATAATAAATGTGTATTGTTTGAAGTCATTAAATGTGTGGCCAATTGTTACGCCATGATAGAAAAGCAGAAACATATAGAACTAACCGTGTATGTTACCACATTTAATATAACACTCCTAGAAGGTAGAAACATTCACATATCCACTTTATTATTGCGGAAACAAGAATTAGAAAACTAAATTTCATACTCATGGTCACAGAACCAGTAAGTAGCAACAGTGATATTTGATTCAGAATCAGAATCAGAATCCAGAAACTGTTCTCCTATAAGATTTAGGGGACAAATTGACCAAAAGATCAGTTTCATCTTAGACAATGATGGGTAAATATTTCCCATAATTGGGCGCCTGAGTGGCTCAGTGGTTGAGCCTCTGCCTTTGGCTCAGGTTGTGATCTCAGGGTCCTGGAATCGAGTTCCCACATGGGGCTCTCTGCTGGGCAGGGAGCCTGCTTCCTCCTCTCTCTCTGCCTGCCTCTCTGCCTGCTTGTGATCTTTCTCTCTGTCAAGTGAGTAAATGGAATTTAAAAAAAAAAAAAAAAAGATTTGCCATAATCATTCCTTTAATACACTCCCTAACAATATATGTTTACATCCACAGGACTAAACGGTTGAGCTTAGCAGGTCCAAACTAGCACAAATGCACATGGTAACAGACATTAGCATCTGTGTCTGTCTCAGCCTGCTGGGTAGTCAAGAATCAAAGGTGGCCCTTGTACTCGTGACGAGGTCAAGGCTGCATAGAAGTAATGCAAGGCTCATGTAAGAGGCGGTGTATCCATTTATAATACATATGATAGCAGTGGCTTCTGGGAAGTAGTTGTTTTCTAAGCCAAGTGGTTGTTCTAACCAAGCAGTTGTGTTCTTAGTTCCAGGAAGATGAATTTGTCTGGGGAGAGCAGAAACTCAGAAGACAGACTGAGGTCACAGAGGTAGAATCTTCTGGCCCCTAATGCCCTACCAAGCAACAAGTGTTAACAAATGCTAGCCTAGAAACCATATAGACTAAGTGCTCATTTTGGCAATTCCTACAAGAGACTAAGGATATATAAGTTACAGACCTGTAGAGTCTCGGTGCTCAGGAATTATACCCTCCCTCCCCTCACATATACACTGGGCGAACCAGGTACTTTACAGAACATGTTAACAAACTACAATTTCTAGGCCAAATCTGACTTATCTACTATCAATTTTTGTATAACTTGTGAGCTAGGAATGTTTTTATATATTTAAAGCATTTTTAAAAATAAAAAGCATTTTAAAAATAAAAATAAAAAATAATTATTTCATGTCACATCATTAATACAAAATTAAAATTTCAGTGCCCACAAATATTTTTTTGCAACACAATCACATTTATTGGTTTCCCTATTATGTTTCCTGTGTCTATTATGTTTTCCTACTACAATCACAATGTTGAGTAGTTGGAGACACCTAATGTCTCCCAAACCTGGAAATATTTACTATCTGGCTTTTTCTAGAACGTATGCTACTACTTTTCTAAATATGCCCTTACTTTATCAGGTCTTTATAATATTTCTAAATCAGTCTACATTGATTTAGAGACTGGAGAAGTTTAGGTTAGACTGAAAATCTTTTTAACTTCTTGTTCTGAGAAATTAAGATAGAGAGATAAACCCACTAACAATGACTTACAATCAAACAAAACAAGCAATTTAAAATATTTAGGAAACTTTGCCCATAAAACATACACACACACCCACTAGCTATAACCACCTAAAACATACACTAATTTTGAGTTAACTCAGAATAACAGAAGTCTATGAATATAAATTTTTGATGAGTATAAGTGAACAGTAAATTAACATTACTTTCACATTTTTATGGAAAATGCTCTAAAATTGAGGAAATTAGTCCTGATACATATTTTTAGACTCATGCAATACACTGTAACAATGTTTTCTTCTCCCTATCCCCTATGGGTGGTGAATCTAATTTCCCAACTTTGGAAGGAAAAAATAGAATTATACAATGTTTGAGCATCTATACATTTTCATTATTAGCAGGGTTTAGAAAAAATAATGTCCAAATATTCTAATGATGGTTTTTACTCATTAGTGAGAGATTGCTCATGAAAATCATAATTATACATGTATATATTTTACTATCAGTACACCAAAAAGGAACAAAAATTAAGATATTCAGAGGACATCAAGTATTCATTATACAAAAAAACATTCTTTGTGTAATAAAGGATACACAAAGTGCTTCAAGTACTTATAACTTTCTAAAGTGACATTTTTATAGTTTTTTAATTTATTGATTTTTCTTCAATTAAAGCAAAAATCTATTGTCTGCCAGTTTCTGAGTCATGAAATTACTTTTTAATATATTTTGTCAATACGCTAAATACTAACTTTTAAGACTTTAGGTAGCTCTGTAGTTACAAAAAAAATTGATGCTAAAGTCTAAAATATACACCTTCAAAATTGTTATTTTTATTCAGAGGAAATACTAAAGTACACTTGCAGTGAGAAATTGTTGGAAGTCATTGCATATTTTAAAAGATTTTGGTGAAGAATATACAGGTTGAGTTTCTCTGCTGATATCCCAGGTATAGTAAACATCACTGAACCCCACAAAAAGTAAAACTTGCTTTGTATCTCACACATATCCCCCAGAGATACGTGGTTACTGAAAGACACAGTTTAGTCACGTAAGAGGGAATAACAAGTCCTGAAGAATTAGTGTATTGTAGATGAGCTTCTGAGAGTTTATGAGGATAACTTTATGAGAAATAGTAATGATTTTAGATGTGTTTGCTGAAGACAGAAAGAATCCAATAGAGGGAAAATGCAGGAAGTTTCCAGCATCATCAAAGTTCTGTGGATGCATGGTTTGGACTACCAACTATCTCTTTTATTTAAGGGCAATGCTTGATTCTGGATATGAAAACCCATAATGTATCCATATGGCTTTCTGGTGAAATGGTTGAAACTCGCCTCATTTTTGTGTATGCCTCCACTTTATCTTAGAGATATTCTCCTGGAAAAGGTATGTCTTACTGAAAGAGAGCAATTCACACTACATCCTCACAAACTAGCAGAAGAGGATCAGATTCAGTTCTGGAGCTATTTATAGATATTTTGCTAGGAAAACAAATACTCAACCTTCTGGAGTTTACTTTGTACTTAGCAACAAACCCATTGAGGTTTAAGTTCCTAAAATCTTTTTTGCTATGTAGTAATAACTACACAGAATTTAGGGACAAGTGCCCAGTGCCTTAAATCCAGAAAATCTAAGAGTTTTGAAATATGAAAAACCTTTTCACCCCTTGTCAGGGTTTGATTACAGCTATTTGTTATTTAATTTGTGCATAGACTAACCTTGGCAAAGGGAAGTGAGACATTGCTCGCATATTTTTGTTTAATATTATAGATATTGTTTCAAGTTTCGGTTCCCTTAATCAAACCCATTTCTTCATTTACTCAAGTGGATATTGCAATCTCAATGCCAGTCTTTATTTTGCAAATATATACTTAGCACTATGAGTCAAATGCTTTTGAATCATTTTTTAGATAGATTGATAATTTTATTTGGTGATCTAACCCATTCTGAAAGTTTGCAATGCAGCAGAGTAGGGACTTTGGATTCAATACTATTTTCCAAGAAAAGTAGGAAAATCTGCTTTGCATTTAAGACTATGATGTAATGTCTCACATTTGCAGATTATTTAAAATGAAAAACAGGTTTTCACCACTTGGAAGCCTATATTTTTATTGGTGTACATGACAGGTACAGTATATTTGAGGCAAATATGTATATATATAAATACACATACATAACAGTGTGTACACAAACACACACACATCACTTTCAACTGGTAGGCCTGATCAGAGCAGGTGACACTAAATAATTAACAAGTTCTCTTTCCAAACCACACTCCATACTTTAATTAATATTGTTCCTTAAAATAAGTTGTTTACCAATGCTGCCTCTGTAAGCTGATTGCCACACACACACACACACACACACACACACACAGGCCTCTGAGACGTCACTATGCCCAAGGGATTGCTTTCACTTCTTTGTTTATAATAACTACAAACAAAGAGCTGCAAAAGCTCATCTCACCATGAGACATCCTGACACTCTGCCAGTTTAGTCACCAATAATAATGAGACTGGCACCAGCAATCAGCTCCGTGCTAATCTAATGAGGGCCTGTTTCATTCGCCCATTGATATTACAGCAGCTGTTAAGCACCCGATGTTTAGGACATACAAACAAGAGGTGTGTCTCCAACCAGTCGAAAGATAATTACCCCCCAATATGGCCTTGCTAGCACACAAAAGAAGCAGCGTGTATTTTTCTGTGAGATTTCTGAGAGATAGAATATCTTGTCAAGATTACAAAATTAATGAGGTCACCTGCCTATGCTATGCTTGAAAAAGGTCCAATAATTGTTACTGTTGCCAGTAGGATTTTGTTGTTAAGCTGAGCACAGCCCCACCCCCCAACCACCACCCAGTCATCCATGCAGATAAGAACATACATGTGATTTACGAACTTGTGTGTATAAGGACCATGTGATGTCACTTCCTTCACTTAGTTCCTGGGGTGAATGCAATTATGAACAGATGGGCAAATGACATGATTCCACTGCTAATGAACTTCCCTACTGAGGAGGAGGACAGTGCATTACCCTTTTGTACTTCAGAATCTTAATTATCACTTTTTTTTCCAGTGTGATTATTACACATGCAAACATCTTTGAATTTAAGTCATGTTGATGGAGCATTATGGACATCATTAACTGCCTCTGTTCTGGCTGGGAAGCAACACATGCTTCTGAATGCCATAGAATAAGACATCTAACACAGGCAGAACTGTCACACTGGATTCTAAATTAAACATCTACAAGGGAGGGGAGATCTTAATAAACACATCATTTGTTTGTTAAGAAACAAATGCCAGAAAGTTCCCTTTATTTACTTTCTCTTTTTTCTTTTTTTTCATTTCTTTCCTCCTTCTTCTTCTCCTTCTTCTTCTTCTTCTTCTTCTTCTTCTTCTTCTTCTTCTTCTTCTTCTTCTTCTTCTTCTTCTTCAATATACAACAGAATAAAGGGAGAAATACCTAATCAAAAAAGAGCCTGGGAAATTTTGTGCAGCTTGAATTCATATGTGAGATTCTAACTGATTCTTTCATTTCAGCATACTTATAATCCAAGACTGTTATCATCAGAGATCATTCGTAATGCACTGAACATTCCCTTCATCAAGTATAAACACTTTTCCTGTCAGGATATCATAATTACCCAGTAAGTATGTCTAGATACTCTCTGGTCATTTCCACAGCCATCTGAGAGGTGTGTTACAAAGCCTGGGTACTTTCTTACCGTAAAACTACAATAGATAACAGGGCTTTATAGACATCCATGAACATTCTTCATACACCTAAGCAAATCAGACTAGGGGCCCCTTTTAGATAATCTAGACATGAAATCAATTTGGGAACTAGCCTGGAAATCAATTCGGGAACTGACCTGGATTTCCCATATTCAAATCAAGTTGCTCTCAGATCAAAAGCTTTGAGTATCTGAAGCATCAGGATGAAATTCTGTAGCCCTGTATCTAAAGCCATGCTAAGCCTAATATTCCCCAGAATTAGGGTTGTCATTTATCAAATATAAATACAGGAATTTCAGATAAACAAGTAACTTTTAGTATAAAAAAGTCTTGTTAGTAAAATAAAATAGATTACTTCTGCAAGTTTTAAGATTTTAGTCTAAAATAGTATTTATTATTAAATTAAATCTGCCCAAAGTATTTATTCCATTTGGCCATAAAGGTCACAGGAAAAAATAACCTAATATAATTACTTCATTTTAAATTTATCTATATTTTTTACTTTCCCAGTTATGTACACTGGATAATAAGGTAAACCTCTCTCATAGTTTTCCATTGTTATGATAACAAGGTACTACAAATTTAGTGGTTTAAGAAAATATATTCATTACTTTATGTTTCCAGATATCAGAAGTTTGAATGGTGCTTCTCTTGTCTAAAAATCAAGGTATTTGAAACACTAGGTTATTTCTGGAGGCTCCACAGAAAACTGTTTTCTTTTTAACTCCTGGAGGCCACCTCCATTCCTTGACTTGTGGCTCCTTCCTTTATCTTCAAATCCAGTATGTGGTGTCTTCAATGCTTTCTGACTCCTGCCTCCTTCTTAAAAGGACCCTGGAGATTACACTGGACCTTCCTGGACAACCCAGAATAATCTGTTTCAAAACTTTTTTTTTTTTAAGATTTTATTTATTTATTTGAAAGAGAGAAACAAAAGTTGGATATAGAAAAGGAACACAAGCAGGGGGAGTGAGAGAGGAAGAAGCAGGCTTCCCGCTGAGCAGAGAGCCTAATGCGGGGCTCCATCCTTAAACTCCAGGATTATGACCTGAGTCAAAGGCATTTGCTTAACAAATGAGCCACCCAGGTGCCCAAAAACTCTTGATTACATCTGCAAAGTCTTTTTGTCATATAAAGTAATATATCAGCAAGTTTTGGAAATCAGGCTATGGTACTTTTGGTAGACTATCTAGCTACCATAGGCATTACTCACAGATTTATTAATCTACCAATTATTCATTCCATTTGTAGTTACTAAACACCAAGTTTTTCTCAGAGAAACTTAGATTTATTTTGGAGAAACACAGATAATATATTGAAGCTGTGCCCTGAAGAATCATAGTGGAAGACACTGCCATGAAAAGCTGACAAATTATAGACAATAGGGCTAGGTATCATGTGGCCACACTTGAAATGAACCTAACTCAGCTTGAGAAATGGAGTGTTGAAAGAAATTTTATCAGAGAAGGGAATATCTGAGGTAAATTATAAAGGCTACATAACAGTGGGTTTGGGGAGAATGGTATGGCAAGTGATTTCTGAGAGAGAGAAGAATGTACAAAGACAATGAGATGTGGTTTCTAAAGAGAACAGTAAATGATTTTAGATAGTGACATGGACACTGGTGAGAGATGAATGGTGAGCAAAGAAGCTGAAGATGAAGCTGAAGCCTAAGTCATGGAAAACATGACATGACTTTCTAAGGAAAAGGTACCACAGACATTAAGATATTTTAAACTAAAGAATTATGTGATCAAATATGCATTTAAGGAAATTATTTTTGGTGTAATTAGTAATGTCATATAAGAATGAGCCATTTGATCTGCTAGGATACTGGTGATATAAACATTTCTGTAGATCATATGAGTTCATCATTATTTTTTAGTAGGGCAATGAGTATGGAAAGAAGGCAGCTTTCAGTGAGGCAGATAAAATCATATTTTAGGAGCAACTGATGTAAAGCTAAAGAACTTGACTAAGTGTTTTCCATATTGTTTGCCTAAGTAAAAAGAGTGGCCATTCACTGAAATATAAAATACAGAAGGACCAGATTATGGTGCAAGGATAATAGGTTTTGGTTTTTGTATGTTAGCATTAGTGGGCCAACAGAATTATAAGTCACACTATTGAATGTATGGTATCTAAGGCTCATTGTACACCAGATTTAGGATTAGAGATACAGATGTGAAAATTCTCTACTATATGATAGATGCTGTGACAATAGATCTGTAGATGAAATAGCTGATTATCTCTGTCTTTTCTGATACCTTTGCTTCTTCCAATTTTAGCCCTGTGTTTCATTTACCAAGTGTCTCAATGCACACAAATTTAACTGAGTTGTTTCCTCTCTTCCATCATTTCAGAATATAATCAGTTTTTCCTTCATTTCTGGAAATCACAGTTGAATCTTCTACTTGGAAGAACATGAAAAAAATGGCGCTCTTACTATTTCAAAAATAATTGATTTAGTTGAAAGCACGTAGGCTTCATGTCCACATAAAGTTTCAAAATTTTATAACTGTTCTTTGACCCAAGAATTCTCTAGATAAAAATATGTAAATATTATAGTCTCCTCTTCAGAATGAAAATTTGAAAAATAAATTTTAATACAATGTCCCCAAACATATTTGATCTTATGTGAGCATCACTTTACAAAGATCATTTAGAAGTCTCTCACCATACAAGATAAAAACACATCTGCATTTTTATCATTGGCTTTTCTCCATAACAACACAATAAATGAAAAAAGAAACAAGATTAAACAATTTTATTTTTAATTTATAATTTGATATTTTTATATAAAAATTGAAAATCATGCTTGAGATTTAAAACCTTTAAATAATAGAAAAGTGTTAAATGGCATTTGAAATTTGTCAAACTATTTTACTTAAAAGTCATATAATCACTCAGATAACTCTACATATAATTTTCTTAGCTTTCCTTCTAAATATAAACCTCATTAAAGTAAATCCAACATTGAGATCTGGAATGGCATTAAAGTATGCAAGTTGATTTTTTAAAATCTGAATTACATAACACTTTTTTGGTGACAAATGCAAATTCCAATGCTTTAAAAATACTCATTCAATATAAACAAGTCCCTGTGAGATAGGCATGGTATTATATCCTTTATTCAGAAATAAAGAAATTGAGGCACAAATTAAGTCATTTGCCCAAGTTAACAAAAGTAATCAGTTTTGGGGCGCCTGGGTGGCTCAGTTGGTTAAGCAACTGCCTTCGGCTCAGGTCATGATCCTGGAGACCCAGGATCAAGTCCCACATCGGGCTCCCTGCTCGACAGGAAGCCTGCTTCTCCCCCTCTCACTCCCCCTGCTTGTGTTCCCTCTCTAGCTGTGTTTCTCTCTGTCAAATAAATAAAATCTTTAAAAAAAAAAAAAAAAGTAATCAGTTTTAAAAGTTATTGGTAAGCTTCTAAGACATGCTTGAGCCGTATTTGCTAGAGAGCAAACTCAATGTGACTTATGAGGTTAGTTTATGTGAGTGCAGGTTTCTTATTTCTCCTTATCTCATATCTGGTAATGAACACAGTCCATTTCCAAGAAAGAGTAAAACACTTTTTTTTTCTTCCTGTCTCTCCTCCCCTGTAATGGGGCTGAAGATACCGTTTTGGCCAGAACAACAGTACTAGAAGAGTTTTCTCTCTCTCTTTGTCTCTCTCTCTCTCTCTCTCTCTCTCTCTCTCTCTCTCCTTTTCTTTCTCTGTCTCTTTCACCTTTTCTTCTTGTCTCAGACATTTTTGTTTGTTTGTTTTTATAATTCATATTGGAGAGATCCTCCCAACAAGGTGGATTTTTATGTATGTGTGTGTGCATATGGGGTGGGCGCACAGGTATTGAAATGGCAAATACATTCTATATGAATCAATTTTGAGATAACTAACTTGAGATAAATAGATGGATAGTCCTTTTAAAGGTTTGATGCATATTTCTAGAACTCCGAGCTTTGGGAATGGGGCCCAACCCTGGTTAATAAAGAGTGAGTGTTTCTTTCCTTTGCCATCTTTTGGCTATCTCTCAGGGACATTAGTTGTTTAACTGTGGTCTGTGAGATGGGATGGGTTTTGGCATCTCTTGAATATTGAAGACAAAGATTACTTATGTGTATCTACACATCACCCAAAATCTAAAGTAAACAAACTATTAAGAGCAAGCTCTCCTTTCAAATTGCCTCATTAAAAACAAAACAAAACAAAACAAAACAAAAACTCATATTTTAATAAGGATCTTAGGTCTCACTTCATCACAGCTAATTTTATCCTATATTTTCAGAATTTTATTTACTACTTAGGGCAATCCACTCTGGAATTTGTTTTCATCACAGAATTATTTTTACATTGGGATTGATGTTTTATCATTGATAAATTTTAATATATCACTTTATTTCTTTTTTGTTGTTGTTGATAAAAAATTTACACATAGAAAATGATTAGTCAAATATACACCAAAATGTTAATAGCAATGGTTTCTCTGTTGAGAGATTGATTTTTTTTTACTTTCTATAATGAACATACATTGCTTTTTTAATAATAAAAGTCAATTAAAAGTTATTTTTTAAATCTCCTGAACCCCAGATCCAATTTCATTTCTCTGTGTTTATTAAAAAACTGAAAACAGGGGCACCTGGGTGGCTCAGTTAGTTGGGCAACTGCTTTCAGCTCAGGTCATGATCCCGGAGACCCCGGATCTCCCTCTCTCACTCCCCCTGCTTGTGTTCTCTCTCTGGCTGTGTTTCTCTCTGTCAAATAAATAAAATCTTTAAAAGCAAAAAACAAAAAACTGAAAACAGAGTAAAAATTTGCTAGTTTGAGCTTCTTGGATCACTATCATTATGTACTATCTTTCGCTATTATAGAGAGTAGAGAGCAAGTGCTTTCCTAGAAGTTAAAAACTTCCTACTGACTAAACAAACAATATGAAGCCAAAATGGGAGGTCCTCTGCATGGAATGTGTGGATTTGCTACAGTCCTTCTAGAACCTCTGATGTCTTCTTATTATATAAATTAGCTGCCTAATGAGTGAATGGGAGCCATTAGCCCTGATATGCTGAAGAAGAAAAAGCACTTCAGCAGTCTACCCTCATTTTCTTTCCTGTTTAGCTAGTTTAATCAACAGAATCATTATTGAATAGGCTCCCCTTTACTTTTTATATAATAAAACATAAGTCTCTTCTACTGTGTTATCTGAAGTAAAAGGCATAGTCCTCTGCCTGACAAAAACTTGGTTCAGATATGTGTACATATAGTACAAATATGCAAGTGTGTACTTATATACAGTGTTAGTTCATGAAAAGAATTTAAATCAGTGTTTGACATACAGTAGCATGAAAACTATATTAGGTATTACTATAATCATTATTATTTATATTTTTAAATGTTTTGAATTGCCCTGATTCTTAATCTGTCTTAGGACATCAGCACTTTGAGATCTTAAGATTCCCCTGTCCATATTCATATCCAGAAAATTGGCATTTATACAATGATATCAGGTAAACACATTTTGGAAAAAGATAAAAATACTCAGGAAAGAATTAAGATAAAAATAGATACACAATGTAAAGCTAATATTTCATTCAAGTTTATGTTTTATCATTTAGCTGTTTGGCATTTAATTATTTTCATTTTTTATTTCAAGTTTTTATTTAAATTCCAGTTATTTAACATACAGGGTAGTATTAGTTTCATTTGTTAAATCTTTGATTCATCACTTACATATTATATTTACATTTAACCCATTCATCCTCCCATATTCACTCCAGCAACCCACAATTTGTTCTCTACAGTTAAGAAACTGTTTTATGGTTTGCCTCATTTTATTTTCTCCCCTTAAATTCATTTTGTTTCTTAAGTTCCACGTGTGAGTAAAATCATATGGTATTTGTCTTTCTCTGACTAAATTATTTCACTTCATAAAATATCTCTAGATCTATACATGTCATTGCAAATGGCAATATTTCAATCTTTTTTTATGGATAACATTCCATTATATATATATATATATATATATATATATACTTATATGCCACATCTTCTTTAGCCATTCATTCAGTCAATGGACACTTGGGCTCTTTCCATAATTTGGCTGCTGTAGGTATTGCTGTTATAAAAATGGGGGTGCGAGTCCAGGCCCAGATGGATTCCCTGGGGAATTCTACCAAACATTCAAAGAAGAAATAACACCTATTCTCCTGAAGCTCTTTCAAAAAATAGAAACGGAAGGAAAACTTCCAGACTCTTTCTATGAAGCCAGCATCACTCTAATCCCCAAACCAGGCAAAGACCCCATCAAAAAAGAGAACTTCAGACCAATATCGCTG
>PITA01032286.1:0-14123 GCA_004023965.1 Spilogale gracilis
ACACTGTTGGTGGGAATGTAAACTGGTGCAGCCGCTTTGGAAAACAGTGTGGAGATTCCTTAAAAAATTAAAGATAGAGCTACCCTATGACCCTGCAATTGCACTACTGGGCATTTACCCCAAAGATACGGATGTAGTGAAAAGAAGGGCCATATGCACCCCAATGTTCATCGCAGCAATGGCCACAATCGCCAAACTGGAAAGAGCCAAGGTGCCCATCAACAGATGAATGGATAAAGAAGATGTGGTACATATATACAATGGAGTACTACGCCTCCGTCAGAAAGGATGAATACCCAACTTTTGTAGCAACATGGACTGGACTGGAAGAGATTATGCTGAGTGAAATAAGCCAAGAAGAGAAAGTCAAGTATCGCATGGTTTCACTTACTTGTGGTGCATGAGGGGCAAACTGGAGGACAGTGGGAGAAGGAAAGCAAATGGGAACTAGGGTAATCTAGGGAGGGAAACGAAACAACAGAGACTTTGGACACAGAAACAAACTGAGGGACTTGGAGGGAGGGGGGTGGAGGGATGGTAGAGCCTGGTGGTGGGTACTGGGGACACCTAAAGCGTGGAGCACTGGGTGTGGGGAATGGGGAATGAATCTTGAAACACTGGAAAAAAAATTTTAGTAACAATAAAAAAAAAAAAAAAAGAAAAAAAGAGAAGCAAATCTACCAATTCAGAGGTATCCGTTCCTGTATACATTGCGTCCCTCCTGTGACAACGGACATAGTATCTACACTGGGAAAGAGTGGCAACCTCTCCACTTAGGTGCTCATTTTGTCTCCTCAGAAATCTGCTACTGCAACAGTCTCCTTTTCTCCTGCCTTCCACAATTTCCCCCTCTACTAAGTCAATCTCATCTGTAGTCAACATATGGCATCTTTAAAGAGAAAACTTTCTTCACCTCCACACTCTTCTTCAGCCATTGTCCCGCTGTTTTGTTCTCATCTATAGCAAAATCTCTTAAAAGATGTGTCCATGCTCTGGTCTCCACTTTCTCCTTCCCCTTTTCTCTTTAACTTAATAAAATCAGGATTCCTCGCATCCAGATGACCACACAGTCCTTGGCTGCCACAGTCCTCACCACCTACTCCAGTGGAAGGTCCTCTCTACTGTCTTTTTCCAGATACTCCCCATTTTCCAGGCTGAAAACAAAAGAATAAACAAAACCCCCAAAACCAAAACCAAAAAAATCACCAAAACCAAAAACCCAACCCCCGCCCCTGCAAACAAAACAAAACAAAACCAAAAAACACAACTACTCTCAACTTTCAACTTTCCAGCAGCAACTGTCCAGGAGATTTCATGCTGAATATTGAATTTCATCACAGTGGTTTTGCGTAGCTGACAGTGACCGATGATCATGAATTTCAAGTGACCCCAGGACACTAGACCGTTCCTGGACCTCACTAGGGACTTTTGGCTCATGAACAAGGAATTTATTTTAGCCAAGTACTTGCATACTAACAAACTCATTCTCTCCCATCCAAAGTGCTGATTTTTAATTCTGACTTGGCATGACCATAATAGAACACTGTTCCCAAAGCTTTAAAAACTGTGACTTTTCTTCTTATAGAACTACTCAGTGAATTTCTGTGTGACAAAGTAAATATGCTCAGCATTTTTTTTTTAACACTGGTGGTCAGGGGAAGGGGATAACATTGTTTTATTTTTTTGGCAGTTGTTGAAAGTCGGGGAACTTGGGCCTTTTCCCTTCTCCATATAAACTCACTCTCAAAGTGATCACATCCAGTTTCAACTCTTTAAATACCACCTATATACTAATGCTACTAAATTTATAGCTCCTGGCCCAACTTCCCCAAACAGCAACCTGTATATCCAACTGCCAGTTTGAAATCTCCATTTTATTAATGCATAAGTATCTCAAACTTCACATGTGCAAAACAACACACTGGTCCTCTGCTTAAACTCAGGTGTTCCCATTTCAGAAAATGGTGACAAAACTCTTCCAGTTGCTTAGGGAAAACCAGGAGGAATCCTTGACTTCTTTCTTTTCCCACCCTCATATCAATTCATCAGCAGATCTTGCTGGCCGTCTCTGAATTTTACCCTTTCCATTTCTCTTCCATTGCCTCTCAGCCTGATGACCCCTGTACACACTCCTAAACTGGCCGCCTGCTTCTACAATTTTTCACTCTCAGGGTTTTTTCCACACTGCACTTAGACTGTCCCTTTGGCCCTAAAATAGCTTTCCCATGTGGCCTAGCCCTTGATGGCCCCACATGATCTGGCCCCTGGTTCTCTCTCTGACCTCAATTCCAGCCATGTTTCCCCCTCCCTGTGGAGCTCCAGTTTTATAGGCCTCCTCACCATCCCTTAAACTCACTAAGCAAACCCCCCATCTCAGGGCCTTTGCACGGGTGGTTCTGTCAGACTGGAAAGCTCCTCCTTCCCAGAGGCACATGGCCAATCCCTCTCTCCACCCAGGCCTCTGCCCAAAGGTCACCTCCTCAGAAAGTTGGTTCTGATCAACCTGCCAGAAACAGCAGTCCCTGGAAACCACTCACTAGCCTCTTGATTTGCAGTTAGTATTTCTTACACTTACGTCTACTTGCTTATTGTGTGTCTCCTGCACTAGGCACAGATATATCCCCATGCCTGGCACATAGTAGGCATTTGGTTAATACTTGTCAAATGCAAGAAACCAGAGTATTCAAGAAAAGCATTAATTCTGGTGCTCACTAGCTGCTGGACTTCGTGCTAATCACATACTCTGTGGAACCTCCATGTCCCCAAAATGATAAGACCAAGAATAATGTATGTTCTACCAACCCTTAGGGTTTTGTAAGGGCCAGACGAACTAATGTGGGAATGATCTACTCTTTAAATATCATTTATGCCACTCTTGAAGTTTTATGCCTATACCTCTGCTTCAGAATCCAAAACAAATGGGCGTCTTGGTTCCTTTTCTATGTCCGAGGATCTCAGATACAATGTCCAGAAACTGAAAGTGCTCCCAAAGAGTTGTTTCTGTATTATTCATCAGTTAATTATTAACTCTACCAACTGTTCACAAACTCTACTGCCCCAGATCCAGTCAATTGCCAATATCTTTATTTCCAATCTGTATTTTACATGTCTCACTGTGTGTCTATTTATTCCTAAGCCAATGTACATAATATAGTAAATACAACATACCTCAGTATAAATAATAAAGAGCTATTGGGGTGTGATGGTTATTTATATAAATGCCCTGGGTTCACTAGCAAGCATGTTTTACAAACCTACATCAATAAAATGTAAAAATGCTTTTATTCTCAACACTCCTTGGAACTGTTCCTGCCTTGCCTCATACACATTTTACTTATTTATTTTCCTTCCGACAATAAAACAATCAGTGACAGGCTGCTAGTATTCCTCCCTTATTTGAAAACACACTTAATAATGCATTCTTTTACAATGATTTTGTGTCACACAAAGCAAAGCTTAATGTGGTCAAATAAACAGTGGCCCTAACATCGAATGGGGGTGGTGAGCAGACCCAACAAGGCCAGGGGCACGGCGCAGGCTGCCCAAGGGAGCAGGATCCGAATTCACTGGGCTGCGCCCACACCTGCTCAGCCAAAGAAACCCTCCTGTGAATTTGCATGTCTCCTGGAGTCAGTGGTGATGGTGGAGTTGTAACAGGCGGTTCATGGAGCCTGAACAACAGAGATGTGATTTTCAGAGAAAAGACAGAGAGATGTGCAGCTGTGTCATTTGTCGCAAACACGCCAACCTCCCACACCTTCATCAGGCCTGGAAAACAAGGAGGGGGTTGAATCAGCTGTTCATGAAGGTCCTCTCCAGTTCACACAGAGCTGATTGGCCACGGTTTGCTTTCCCATCTCCTTCCAGCTGGCTCATTCAGAGAGGGGCTATTACTGTCAGGGGTGGAATGTGAATGGAACTCAATGGCCCCCACTCTACCTTTTCTTTCTCCAAGCTCCACCCTCACCCTGCTAGGAAGCTTCACGTTCTTTCTTTGCAGCTCAGGTCCTGAAGCAAAAATTATCTCCCATAATTTTGTACTATTGAAGCCAGAGTTTCAACACATGTGTTTTGTCTCTCCCCAGCCCCCAAGATTCGTGTATAACTACTGAGTTCATTCAGCGGTGAACCACATTTGTCAGTTGGGAAAAGCAGGCATTAAGGAATATTGAGGGAATATAAAGGAAATTATGAGGCTGGTCCCTGCCCTTTAGGAGATGGTTACCTGCAGAGTATAAAAGACCCAAACCAAAAAAAGACATCACAAAGGGTTTTCTGCAAAAATGGTTAAAATGGGTAAGGTTGAAGGTTCATGCTTCCATTACTACGTACTTTCTTGGCCCCAATTCTCACTCAATCCTTTCGCATTCTATGATCTCCAGGACACATCTTCAAGCTTCTGCCTAAACTGATCTCTTCCCAGAACATCCTTCCATAACCACTGCTTCTCCAAACCCTGCCCTTCCTTAAAGGTCCAAACCTAATCCCTCCCTCCCCGAAGTTCCCCATCTTCCCTGAGCTTGAGCCCCATCAAAGCAGTTGAAAAGGGATTCAGAATGGAGTAACACAAAACTCAGCTGAGGGGCACCCTGGTGGCTCAGTCGGATAGGTGTCTGCCTTCAGCTCAGGTCGTGTTTTGGGGTCCTAGAAGCAAGCCCCCCCATTGGGCTTTCTGCTAGGCAGTGAGTCTGGTCCTCCCTCTCTCTCTGCCTCTCCCTCTGCTTGTGCACTCTCTCTCTCTCTCAGATAAATAAATAAAATCTTTAAAATAAAAACAAAAACAAACTCAACCAGTCCCTCCTGCCTCATTGACCACCAAGACTTATTGCCATTCAGGAGTGGTGTTTAAATCCTTTGCCAAATGTTGTTCAAACTACCTTGGTTGTTCATGACAACAGAGGATAATATGTTATTTTCACTCACAGATCCCAAGCTCACAGATTGAGAAGAAATTAGAGAAAACTCATAAGGACTATTGTTCGGTCTCATGTAAGACATTCTTCCTAGGGTTAAGATTAGGGTCAAATCAGGGGTGTAGACCCCAGGTAGCTCCCAATTAATTGGGATACTACATTGATGTAGGCCACCAGTGACTCCTAATTCATGGCCAAAGCCAGATAATGAAGGCCCTGGGACCTTTGATGCTGCCCCTTCAGAATTCGTGTTCCAAGCTGCTACATTTTGACCTATCTGGAGATGACCTCAGTGTCCCAAGCAAGTGCTCATGACTGGCCTGTGAGCCCTACAATGCCTTCTCTTGTCCTGCAATCCTGTTCCAAGTATAGTTAGTCACTGGTCACACCTGTCTATCCAGGGTGGACTCACTGGCTTTTGATAACAGAGGAAGACCAATTGGCATTTATACGAATCCACAAGAGCAACAGAGAGGGTATCATTCTCCAGGTAGCCTGATTTTCTTCACACACACACACACACACACACACATGCACACACATACACATGCACACACACCCCAAACTTGACAGGGCAGCATGATTATCTGTCCCAGGCCCATTTCTGTGGCTTGCTCATATTCTACTCTTTATGAAATTTACTGCACTGTGATCTCAAGCCTATTTTCTTCCCCCCAAAATACAGTGAGTAGAATAATCAAAAGGAAGACTTTGAACTGCCACCAGGCCTTTCATCTTGTGATCTCAGAGAGCTTTAGCAAGCACTAAATAATTAATGTACCGCAAGTGACACAAAGACTAGGCAGCTCAGAAAACCAAGTCCATCAGTGAAAGACCTGGTGGAAAGAGGGGGTGCCTGTAGCAACAAAAACCAACCAGTGGGCCCAGTAGTCCATGGGTGGCTTGAAAAAGAAGCTACAAACTATCTAGGAACAACTGGCTCTTCTCTTGATGTGATGTCTCAAGCCAGGAAGGGACAGTTTCCAGGGTAACGTCTGAAGAGGTTATGGCATGGCCCCTTTCCACAAGAGGAGGTGAGCTCCAGCACAGGAGAGAGGATATTTTTTCAATTAAAAAAAATATATTTATTTATTTGAGAGAGAGAGAGAGAAAGTATGAAGGGAGAAGCAGAGGGAGAGAAACAGACTCCACTGAGCATGGAGCGTGACACAGGGCTCGATCTCATGACCCTGAGATCATGGACCTGAGCTGAAATCAAGAGTCTGACGCTTAACCAACTGAATCACCTAGATGCCCCCAGGGGAGTGGATATTTACTTAACAATCACCATGATTTGTGATGCACTGATGCCTTTTGGAGTAGTTCTTCTCATCATCCTGGCAACAGTCCTGTTAGTTACCCCTTTTTACAGATGAGAAGATTCAGCCTCAGAAAACACAACTGCCCTTTGCAAGGCGGCATAGCTAGTATCAGGACAGAACATAGGACTGAGGAGCCCTGATAGATGGACTAACCAAAAATTCCACTCTCCAACAAAGACCTCCTGCAAGTGATGTTGACTGCCCTGGAGAACAGCGATATGGAGTTAAACACAGCAGAAAGATCGATCAGATCACAGATGCCTGTTGCATTCTCCTGAGGATGACAGATTCCCTTCAGGTCAACCAGGAAGGTGACCTAGAAACACACACCTTAAGTCAGGACAGCTGGCTCTCTGGGGCCTCAAGCTGCACCTGCCTGTTTCCATGGAAACCACCCCCAGGTCTGACACTTGGCCCTTGAGACAGGCCTTGGCTGGTCCAGGGAGAGGATGCTTGGGATAGGGGAGGACAGGGACAGAATACTTTCTACTAACTTCTAGTCCTTTCCATCTCTCATTATCTACTTGTCACCCTCTCATTTCAGGAAAGAGTCTATCCTCCAGGAAACTGAACTTCAAATACCATTTCTCAGAACAAAGACCTCTCACCCATGGCTGGACTCATTACCACAAAATGGCAGCAGAATGCCTGAACAGGCTGGTGTGCTAAATAGAGACCCATGTTTCTGGGATCAGTGATGTTACTATGTGACCTTGGGTAAGCTACTTAACCTTTTTGAAGCTTTGTTTCTCTGCATATAAAACAGAACTCATCATGCTTTTCCATCCAACTTTAGGGATGCTCTGAGAATTAATGAGACAGTATATACAAAGCCCTCAGGCTCTTTTGAAGAAAGACACACTAGAAATCCTTGGGTTATTACCAAGGGGCATTGTCATGATGACACATTTTAAAACATATTTCACCTGTACTACTAAAATAAACTCAGGTTGTATTAAAATAGATAAGTCAATAGCCTAATTTGCTTCTCCCTGTTCTGATGCTGCACTTCTTTTTGGTTTCCATTCATTCTGCACTGAGAACAACTGTGGTCAGAGTTACCCTTGACCCCTGTGCAGAAACCAGGGTGAGAGTCGGGAAGAGTTCTGAGACCATTTGTCTCTGTCTCCCCATCACATATATGAGGAAGCTGAAACATAGGAGAGGCCAATGGTTTACACAGGGTCATCTCACCAGTGAAAAATCAAGAACCTGATCTTTTGACCCTTCATTCTGTGTCTCACCCAACCACAGGAGATGGTAATAAAGAAAGAAGGAAGAGAAAGAAACAGGGGAACAGGTACTTTTGCTCTTTAAACCTTTAAACTACTATTCTGTGCAGTACTCTGGGATGAAAAAGAAACTAAGGGGAAAAAAACCCCAATACTTCATGTATATACCTATTATGCATGCCAGTCCCACACTGGGTGCTTTACAACCTTTGCCCCATGTAAATCCTACAATTTTCTGAATGGAGGATTATTATCCTCATTTATAATGAGGGACCTGATGCTCACAGAAGTTAAGTAACTTGCCCAAGGTCCTGGAGTGGAAAAGAATGGAACTAAGATTAATTCACTCAATGAATATTTATTGAGCATCTCCTATGTGCCAAACTCTGCCCTTGGCAGATAGGATGCATTAGTGAGCAGAAGTAGATGTTACCCTCTTAGAGCTTATAGGCTGAGGAGCTTAGAGTGTGGTGGGGCTGCAGACTGCAATCCAACCACTTCACAAATCCTTGTAATGTCTCAACAATGACATGTGTTGTGAAGGAGAGATACATGGCCCTATGAGAATGGGTAAAAGGGAGACTAGACTTCAGCCTTAAGGCAGAGAAGGACTGCCTAAGAAATTGAGGCTTGAGCTGGGGACCTAAAGTGGATAAGCACATTTACCCAGTTAAAGGTAGTGGGACAGGGAAGGAAGTCAGACTGGGAAGGGGTTTGTTCGAGCCCAAGTCTGTCTCAGTTCAGAGTGCCTGCTCCTTAGTTGCCCTCAAGACGGGTGAGGTGTTACTGAGGACTCCTGCCATAAGGACCAACCGGCAATGCCACAGTCCAACTCGGAACTTCTTAGAGATAATGTCTATTGTCTTGGAGAATAGGGACATTGAGTTACACATGGAAGAGAGGTTGATTAGTTCACAGATATGTGAAGCATATCTGAAGGCAAGGCTTCCTTCAGGTCAACCACGAAGGTCACTTAGAAACATATGCTTCCAGTCCAGGCAGCTGGCTCTCCATGACCTGAAGCTCAGCCAGCACTGTTGCCATGGAGACCACCATCAGGCCTGATGCCTTTCCCACAGATGGGGCTTTGGCTGGACCAGGGGAAGGGCGCATAGGGTGAAATTTGTCAGGGTTGTGGCAGTCTGATGGTGGACGTGCTAAGGAGGAAACCCCAGGGGATTAGACCCACAGAATCCAAGCACACCGCCATACACCAAAGGGAAGGGTTAGTCCTGGTATCTGGATTCCAGGCTTTCTCCCCACAGGAAGCTTGGCCAGCAAGCTGAGTATCAGAGAGGACAGAGTAGTCCTGCCAGTGGGGAAGAGTCATTGTGTGGCAGTTCCAGGTGACCTTCCTCGTTTCCCTGATGGAAGCCTTGCCCTCAGGAAAATGCTACAGTTATCTGCGATCTGATGATGTCAAATGAAGACAACACCAAGTCATTACAGGTCTGAAAACTGAATTTACCTTCTGGAAAAGCAAAGGCATGACACTGCCCCTGGAACACTCTCGCTGCCCTCTAGGCTCCTGGTGATAAACCTGTGTTCGCTTTCCCCCGATCAGGCCCCAGGCCAACATAACCAAAGCCTTTCTTTCTCACCATCACGTTTTATTTTGTTTGAAATTTTAGGTGAAGAGAGAAGCAAGGGCAGCGGGAAGAAAGAGAAAAGGATACGGAGGAAGGTGAGGGAAGAGATGGTGAAGAGACTAACAATGAGGAGTGAGCAGAAACAAAAAGAAGAGTACAGAGGGAGAAGAGAAATCATCTGATATTTTTCACCATTTGGAAGTTACCGAGAGAAAGTTATTCAAAGTACCACTGTAAAAAGGCCATAAAACACCTTGGGGAAAACATGAAAGTCATGCTGCCACCATACAGATGAGCACCCTGGAATTAGCTGCCAGAGAAATGTCGGAAAAGAGGAAATTCAATGGCCCACACGGCTGCCTCCACCCTCTCCCTCGCCGCTCCCACTCCCTCTGAACCGCCTGGCTCAGAGAGCAAAAGCAGTAATTTGGAGCCAGCAAGTGTGAAGGAATGTCGGAGCTGCTATTTGCCTTCATGAAGCACATCTTGAGTGCATCTATTAGAAATATATTTTAAAATACACTTTCAATTTCACTATAGAAAATCTGAAAAAGTCAGGAAGTACTAAGGAAGAAAGAAGTCCGACTCCTACCTTCAGCACCCAAAAACCAGTGCTGACACTTTCTGGTATATTATTCTTGGACTTAGTTTTCACACACTTGGTTTTCACACTTTGAACATTTGGCTTAAGGGCTGTTGAGAAGGGCAGGAGAAACTTTTCTCTCCACTCGTGAGATCTCTGTTTGCAGGGCTGGGAGGAGTCATTCTCTGGAACCACCTGAGTGGGGGAACATCAGGGGACTAATACCTTGAAGCACAAATGTTAAACCATGGAAACTTGGCCCAGAGCAGGGGCCTACAGCCAAAGGCCACACAGGCTGGGAGGGAGTAAAGGCCAGTGTTCAGCAGGAAGGCCAGGCTCTGGCCTGGGCGGAGCTGGGAGCAGAAACCAGGGGAGAAAGGTTCCCTGCTGTGTACCCTCAGCATCATGGGCGGGGTGGGCGGAGGGACTTCTGCTCTTGGACATGCCTTAAAAAAGTCACAAGAACCACAGATTATAGAAAATATGTGATGTCAGTGCTGGGACTGAAGTAATAGATGTGGAACATTGATCCCATGGCTTGGGAAAGATTGAAAAGTTAGTGGATTTAAAAAAAAAAGTGGAATTCTATTCCAATCCCAAAGGGGCAGCCAATGAGGGTAAATGGAGAGATGGAATGAGAGATGGAATCCTATCTCTTGGTGGCCAGTGGCACTCAACAAATATATGGCAGCTCTTAAAAGTCCCTTCATAGGCATTCAAGCCTTTGATCCTCACAATGGTCCTATAAGATAATAAAAATAATGCCAATTTACAGAAGAGGAAAATGAAAATCAAATGCTTCCTAACCTTTTTATATATCATGACACACAGAGAGAATGATATTTATATGGCCCACCAGGGTACACAGAAAAGGGTACCAGCAGTTAGAGGCAAGTGGCTCAAGGGCTTCAGCCTCTCCTCCCTCTGACTCAGCATCCCTGGGTGGTATCTCTGCACGATGCTGGCTCTCGGCAGCACACGCATGACCACGACACTGCTGGGGAAGGAAGCGTTGGGCCAGGCGATGTGACCAGAGTCACACTGTGAGAAGCAACAGGGAATATCATTACTCTGCACCTTGCCCCTGGGACATCCCAGAGCAGCAACAGAGCTGTTAGCCACAGAGGAATCCTAGGGCTTCCTATGTGGCCAGTCAGGGAAAAAAAGGCATGCCCAACACTGTGTTATTACCACACAAAGCAGGTGATTCAAAGGAATAGGGTCCTGAAGTTGGATCTGATGGGGCCATAGAAAGTTCCCTTCAAGCATTTACAACTGCAGAGATGCCTCAGAAAAACAGATAGGAAGTAAACTCAGTTCCTTTCTCTACTCTAGGAAATTCAGAAAATAATTTCACAGGATGGTTACTGAATGGCCAAAAAGTAATGATTACAAATGATGGAGTTAACTGCTGGCCGTGGCCTCATCTGTCATCATTCCAGAGCCTTATCGGGAGCTCATCAGGATTAGTGGCTCATCATGACGGATGGTATTTGCTGGCCAAGACGGCTGGGCTCTATCCCTTGCCCTTCAATCATAGTGGCAGGAGGAACCATCTAAGGTTTGAGCATAAACCCTGAGAAACTCTTTTCAGCAATGACTCTGGGAGTGGTTTCCAAGATAATGGACTCTTTTTCTGCAAGTGGTAGTCTGTCTCCACCAAGCCTCCCAGGTCTTGCGGTCACTGGGAAGTTTGGGCAGACTGAAGACACAACAGTGGCCAGTAGCAGGTGTGTGAGAAATGCAGCCTTCTAGCCTGCTGAGTAAAAAAGGTCATACTCAATACAAGTAGTTTACACTGGGTGCAGTGTCTACACAACATTAAACCCCTGGATGGAAAACGAAAATATTTCCTCAGTTCTCTGAATATTTCCAAATGCTAACCAAAGATTCCCATTCTTGTCAAGATAATGTGCATGCCTTCTATCAATCCAGCCCAAGAGAAGCCATCAGGACTGAGCATTAGAAATATTTGGAGCAGGTGAATGAAACATGAACTAATTGGATAATACTACTTATATCACTTATAACTTGTGTATAAAGAGTAAGCCTGACTTCTAGGGAGGTTCTGTCATTCCTTACACTCAGCAACAGAGAAGCAGTGGGTGAGGAAAGACCTCACTTTTACCCAGGCCTTGCACACAGGATAACCTCTCCCTCTCCCTTTTTATTTTTATTTTTTATTTCTTGTACAGAATGCATCCAGAGACTTCTGGAATATTCCCATCCATGAATACCGCTGAAGCTTATCATTACTTCTGTAAAATGCATTGCCACGATATGCAGAAAACAACAAATCAGTCGCTAAGTGACTGGGGACCACACCCAGCCTAATAGTGTGAGACTTTCAAACCTTTATCTCAGCAAAATGACAATTTATTACATATCACGGAATTTGAAATCACTTGCAAATCGTGGAAACAGTGACTATTTCATCTGCCACTACTGAGTGGAATTCTATTCCAATCCCAAAGGGGCAGCCAATGAGGGTAAATGGAGAGATGGTCAATGAGAGATGCTGCAGTCAGAAAAGTGAAGAGATACAACCAGATACAAAAGTCACATTTCCAGATCCTGTGGGGTTCTCTGGGGCTGGGGGAATACTCGGGTTCCAGACCCTGCAACAGGCAGCAGGGAGAGAAGAACTGTTCATCATACAAGCTAGAAGATCTAGCCATGGCTTCCCCACTTGCCTCGTCTGCAGATGTGTGCAGTTTTCCCATCCAAGGCATGTAGCAATTATAGCCATGATTGGTTGAACTCACCCTTGAGGTGAAAGGCTTGAGTAAGGCATGTTTGTAGGCTGGTGGGGCCCCTGTCCTATGGGCACTGAAGAACAGTGACCTCTCTGGACTTGTGGGAAGTCATTCAGGGAGTACAAACAGGGACAGGGAAGAGAAAACCCAATGTTGCCCCACCAGAATGAAATGGCAGCTAGAGCTTTCTCCCATTGGAACTATACTTATTTAAAGAGACATGTGGTAGGAGAGGAGGGTTCATAAAATAGGTTCAAAATGAGATTAGGAAGAGGACATCAGATGGGGAATCCCAGATAGTGCTGTATCATCTTGAAGCTTAGACCCTGGGCTTAGGCACGAGGCTGACCTGAAATCAACTGACAGCTCCAACACCTACTACCACCAGGGTGACCTCAGTCATGCTATTTGACTTCTCTAAGCTCCACTGTCCTTGTCTGTGATGTGGGGACAGTAACAGAACCAGCTCTATGAGCCTGTCTTGAAGATGCCACAAGAGAGTGCCTCTGAACCACTTGGCACAATGCTTAGCATACAGTATGTGTTCAGTAAATGTTATTTATATTGCTATAATGTTTTATTATTATTATCATTATTATTATTATAGTATTATTATAGGAAAAGCTGGACAAATTTTGGGCCCAGCCATTAAGAGACCTGAGTTCTGAAATCTCAGGGAACTGTCCATACCATCCCTATGAGGGGTTCAGAACAAGAGTTCAGTGGACAGTGGGAAAAGATCTGGAATCCAGACACAACCACAGGGGTATGCAGGCAAGACAAAATGGGTTGAAGGGGCTGCCTCAGGAAAAAGCAGCTGTGGGAGCTTGGGGGTGGAGACTGGCCAATATTACAGAGGCCCGCTGCAGAGGCCTTAGCTGGGGGTTCCGATGGGTCCTCAGGTGGGGAGTGCTAGACACACTGTCAGCCTGGGAGCCAGTAGAGCACAAATTAGGCTACTGAGGCAAAAACTCAGGCATGGATAAACAAGTGAAGTACCCAATTAGAAGGGAGAGGTGGAGAACAAGCAGAGGAACAGGGCCCAGACCTAACACCAGGCCCAGGGGTCAGCCTCCTCTGAGCCTGTCCCAGATTCACTGACTGAACAAGTCACCTGTGCTCTTTATAGTCACTCCCCTTGCCCACATCTGAGCCCAGATGAAAGGTGCTGCCAACAATCTCTATCTCTGGAAACACTGAGCAATCATGGAGATTTCACATTGTGCCAGAGATGGGAGGATGGCTAATGTTTCCAGATTTTTTTTTTTTAATGTTACTAAAGTTTCTTTTCCAGTGTTTCAAGATTCATTCCCCATTCCCCACACCCAGTGCTCCACGCTTTAGGTGTCCCCAGTACCCACCACCAGGTTCTCCCATCCCTCCACCCCCCTCCCTCCAAGTCCCTCAGTTTGTTTCTATGTTCAAAGTCTCTGTTGTTTCGTTTCCCTCCCTAGATTACCCTAGTTCCCATTTGCTTTCCTTCTCCCACTGTCCTCCAGTTTGCCCCTCAGGCACCGCAAGTAAGTGAAACCATGCAATACTTGACTTTCTCTTCTTGGCTTATTTCACTCAGCATAATCTCTTCCAGTCCAGTCCATGTTGCTACAAAAGTTGGGTATTCATCCTTTCTGACGGAGGCGTAGTATTCCATTGTATATATGTACCACATCTTCTTTATCCATTCATCTGTTGATGGGCACCTTGGCTCTTTCCACAGTTTGGCGATTG